>JARHVA010003863.1:1155000-1417500 GCA_037957365.1 Torreya grandis
TGTCTTACCTTAACTAAGTAGGCAGAGTGTCTATGTTTGTATTCCTTATTTCCTTAGATGAAATTTAAAGACACTATATAATCCTCATGAAAAAATTTAGGTTCCTCACTCTCCTTTTATTAATCCTAAAGTAACTTATACTTCTCTCTCAATTAGATAACTCCACTAGCCTAGGTAGGACTATTGTTAGACTATGTGTGCCTAACTTATAACCCCTGATTAGAACTCCTTGTACTCAACCTCTATGTTTAGGATAACTTAACATTCTTACCATTATTAAAACACTTAAACACTAGTTCTAAAGTTTTGTAAAACCCTAATACCAAACAAACCTATAGGAGACTGCCTATATATACTATGTGCATTCATTTTAGGTTATCTATCAATCTTAAAGTTTGAATAACCCTATTGAATCATGAAAGTATCAACTTAATCATTATATATATATATATTGTGTGTGTGTGTGTGTGTGTGTGTGTGTGTGTGTGTGTGTGTGTGTGTGTGTGTGTGTGTGTGTGTGTGTGTGTGTGTGTGTGTGTGTGTGTGTGTGTGTGTGTGTGTGTTTGTGTGTGTGAGTATCTCATAAGAATATTTGAAACTCAATACTCCACCACTATCAATTTATAAAGAACAAAATCCTCTATAGGTGGTTATAAGTTGTTTTTGAGGCAATTTGACTATGTTAGAAATTCCTATACTTTCAAGGCCAATATTCAATACTTATTTATATCTCAGTCATATTTTATTATGTTCTCAAAACAATCCTAAGATCCTTGAACTATTATACCTTACCATTATTCACTTATCTAAAGTAAATATTACTCAACTAGCTATAGGTGCCAACTTAGATAGTTGATGGTGTGTAGGGTCTTCTCAGTCTTCAATCTTCTAATCCCCAAATATTCTTCATGATCCTATCAATAGATATATAATTCTTTTGATTCCATTACACACTTTTTAATATTTTTAACTCCAAACCTTAACCACATCACTATTAACATAGAGAATCCTATAGGTGACTCTTATTGGGAGGTTTAATTGTGTATGTCTTAAAATATCCTTATTCAAGTTTGTATGTGAGTTTAAAACCATTCATATTTATTAGGATAAATTTTAACTATATTTAAAATTTTAAATCATTATCAAATTATCATCAAAACCTTTGTGACTCTTTTGACCATACCTACAACCCTGTAAGTGATTGTCAACTAGGTTTCTTAGTTTAGTCTTGAAATTTTGTGACTTTAGATGATTTGAGACCTATTATTTGTATAATAACCTATTCAATTTGAATCCATTAAATTTATTCATGACTGATACATTCAACTCAAGTTTCAACATCATTGAGTTTCCACGAAAATGTAGACTTATAGGTGGTAGGTGATGAGGACTACAACACTATTTTTGAAGACTTGAAAAGTAGGAACATTACTATTATGACTCAAGGACCATTACCTCCATTGCATAAATATGATTTATCAGGAAAAATAAATCTCAAGCTCTTTTGAAAAACACATTCAAAATCACATCAGATCACTCTACTGAATGAAAACATAGTCCAAGTTGGTGAATGAAAGAATTGACCACTTGAGACATGTATCAAATACTTGGCTGATTAAGAGTACATGAATGGATTTATAAGAGATTATAATACAATTAATAATCATTCCAATACACCAAAACACCTGGATAACTCAAAAAATTATAAATGTGATAGTCACTTGCAAACTACAAATAAAAACCATTTTAATTTCCAAACGGACATCCACACATGCCAAGAAGATGAATGAAAGTGTGGGAAGAATATAAAAATATTTTATAATATATTATAAATATTTTCAATCAGCCATTATTTTATAATTTGTCTTGGAGTTGCTCTAAACTCAGCCTATGGGGTTTTCAGCTCTCAAAAAGCAATATGGGCTCTTAGAGATTATTCATTAATATTAGATCACCAATCTAATGAAAAACTACATAAATTATAATCCCATATTGGTCCCAAAATTATTCCAAAATATTATCCCAATATGGGCTCTTAGAGATTATTAATAAATATTAGATCACCAATCTAATGAAAAATTACATAAATTATAATCCCATAGTGGTCCCAAAATTATTCCAAAATATTATCCCATAATGTAAACTATACATTCTATACCATCTCCTTGGAATTATCATTCACTAGCTTGCGAAGGGGATGAAGAGAGAGAATGAAAATTATTCAAATGTGGAGATTAAAACTTATTACAATGTTTTTATTAACCTATAGGATATTAAATGACACTCTTAAACTCTTTTCACTTCCACATGACTTCCACAAGTCCTTACAACTTATCTAACTCCTCAAAGTGGCATTGAATTTCAAGAAACTAGCCTTTTTCTAACATACTAATAAGTGTGGTAGTTGAGTAATTACTCTAGGATTATTTTAATGAATGTGTTATGAATTTTTATCTTTTGTTACTTGTACATATATCAATGTTAGCCAAAAATTACATTTATATGCATTTTTAACACCTTAGAGCTAGCAAATGATCCTCAAACTTTCCAAAACATTGTGAAACATTGTGAAAAGATGTTTAACACATGAAATGGATTTAATTAACCCTTAATCACCTATGACGTAAATTTACCATGAATTATCTCTTCATGACATGCCTAAAGCTCTATATGACCACAATATGATTTTAACTTAACTTCTCCAAACTAATGTTAAACCATGTTAACAAGGTTAAATGAATACTATAGGGACCATATAAAATTGAAATAAACACATGAAAAGACCATGACAAGTTTTAAATTGGAAGGGGTGGCCAAATTTGACTTGGGGTCAAATTTGGTCAACATTTTAGGTGATTCATAGGGGTAACATGCTTGCAATGCTAATAAGACTAATTTCCTTGCATGTCCATTGGGTAATGGAGTTTCTAGCACTCAGTTTCAGACTTGGAAATAAATTTAAAATGATATAACAAGATAATTACATTCAAAACACATAAAAACAAAGATGACAAGGCATAAAAAAATCAAATCACACACATATGCTATAAAAAACTTAGGAAACATAACAACATATTAAGCAAACTTAGACTAAACAAATTTTCTCCTCCTAGATGAAAGGGGAAACTTACACCATTATCTACTCCATGAGATGAGAGCGATCATAAAGAAAATTTTCTCTTTAACCTTGGCTTTTCTATCTTCAACTCCTTAATTAATGCCATTCTATTGGGAATGATCCCAAATATAATGATAGTAGTTGTAAACATATCACCTATGAAGGTGAATTCTTCTTTCACTTTCATAGTCTTCTCATGAGGATATTTAACTATAATCTTGTCCAATGGTACTTTATACAAGCATGATTTCTTAACCTTCATGTCATCTTAAATGGAATTATACTTATCATCAATTTTTAAAATCTCATCAAGATCCTTAAGAATCTTATCATACTCATCCAAATCTTCATCACTGTCTTAAATGAAGACATCTTGTTTTATCTCTTTATGCACATGACCTTCAACCTTAAAAAATCCTTTGATATATTGAAGAAGTTTAATGTGCTGATGCCAATCATATTTTCTTTTTTTCTCTTCAAGAAATCCAAACTCTTTAAACTCATCTTTTTGATCATTGAGCACTTGGTTAACTTCAAATTGCTTGATTGAAGATTATTCAACTTCAATGTTGGATGCAACTTGAAAAATTTTGGGTGACATAGGATATTATTTTTGAAACACACCCTCAAGAGGTAAATAATATTCAAGAGTGTCTTCATCTTTAATAATAAGAGTCATAGGATTTTGAAGGCCTTCAAATTCTTCACAAATTTCATTGATCTTCTTCCACATGTCATATTGATACATGGAATTAGTAGTAGTTCCATCTTCTATTGTATTTTCATATTCGACCTCTTGGTCATGTTCATGAATCACAACCAACTCAAATGATGTGATGTTATTTTCAAACTCCTCCTCCATGCCTTGATAAAACTATTTTTTAGCATCTAAAAAATGATCTTGATCGTCTTTTTCTTCACTCATGAAGATGCATTTATGTTTGTCTTCACCAAGGGTAGTCCCTATAGTGAGCTCTTTATCATAGACACTTGAGTCATCTTATTGATCAATGATAAATTTTCCCTAATCTTATTCACTTATCTCCCATAGGATGGGTTCTCCTTAAATAACATATGAGGTGGAAGGATGATGACCAAATTTATGGTTTGGAGAGGGATTATGAGGTGTGATGGATGTCTCATGAATGGGTTTATGAATGAAGTTTTCTTGAGTGAACTATTAGGGAGATAGAATGTTTAGTTGGGAAATGGGAGAGACATGTTCTTCAACAATATTTTCACCTTTATCATATACTTCTTGAGTCTCTTTAATATTTTCAAGTTGATCCTCAAGTTCTTGGTTTTCCCACCTCTTCAATATATCTACCCACCATTGAATATAAAATCTCATTTCATCCAAATTATCATTGAGGACATAGTTGGCTTCATCTCAAACTAACCTCCATTACCCATCGAGAGTTGAACTAAATTTATCAAACTCTATATGAGATGAATAGGGATCACATAAATTTCTCTATCCCATGTTCTCATCACCTTTTTTTATTTTATAAGATTTGTCATGAGTCCCAATAAGGATTTAGCTATAGGTGGAATTAAATTAGGAAAATAAAAGTTTGATTATCGCAAGTCATGGTAAGGATATAGAGGTGTGTAATTTGAATCATACAAGGAAAATTTAGCATAGTAAAAGGACTGACACGACTCATATGTCTGATTAAAATATTGATAGGGATGTGTTTCTAATTGTTTTTCACTTTTCTACATTCAAAGGAAGTAATAAACTAAGATAAATGGTCAGGAGTTTGTATGTACCCGAATGAAGTTTGCGCACCGTTATCCAGATGATTGAAGGGACTCCTCTTTGGCTGTGGAGGATGACACCTATAGAGAGAAAGACTTAAACAAAGAGATTGTTAGATGGATATAAGGTGGACTTCTAAGCAAAATCTTAGTCCCAAAAGTGCAAAGACTTCCTTGTGGGATGACAGTCCACTAGTTGATAAAAATAATGCTTGATAAGGAGAAATAATGAAAGACTAAACAAAAGAAATAAAGGTAATGCATACCTATATTTTGCTATCTGCCTCTCACAGTCACTGATGCTAGTTAGTATGTCAATGTTAGTTGGTTAATGTTGCCAACACCGGTTAGTCTACCGACATTAGTAGGGGAAATGGTCGATGTCAGTCAGGGCAATGGCCTTAGACAGGTTCTAGATGAGGTTGTAGTTGACAGAGGGGTCTGGAAGGTATGTCTGGGTCTGTGTAGTGTGGTAAGACAGTAGATAGGGTCTTTAGGAGGGACAAATGTAGGGGATATGTTGTCAAAAAAGGGGTAAGAGAATGAAGAAGGCTCTCCAGCCTCTCTGGGAAGAAAGTCAGGTCTGGTCTGGTTGATAGTTGGGTTTGGTTGATAATATTTAGAAGCAATGAAAAGAAACTCATTGCTTATACATTCTAAATTATTGAAATAATAAAAAGGGAAGAAGAATACTTATCTCTTGCTTGGAGTAGAGCCAGAGGTGTTTGAAATGCTTGTACCTATTGTGTCTGTAGCCAGAAGAGCATTTAGTTGAAGTCTGATGATTGATCTCAGAGAGTTCCTGTTGATGTCCAGGTTTGAGAGCTAAGAGAGGAAGAGAGTTTGAGATAGAATTCACATTCACGATCTGTGATTGATTGATTCAACGTCCTAGGGGGAAGATAATTTGCCTTCAGGTTGTTTTAAGAGATCGACATCGGTGATCCCGTCGGCATCGGCTAACTAGTAACTGACGTCGGTGGCTAGAAGATGGGAAAAAAGGCTATTTTTAGCCTTTAGCCCATTCCTCCGTCTGTCGGGTTCAGTGATCATGGTAAAATGGTCGAATGTGGGTTTAATAGGCATGAGAGGTTAGTGGGAGGGTTGAAATAGGTCATAAATTGGTCATAGGGTGATGGGAGGCATCCAAGGGGAGGTATCCAAGGTGGGGTGTGTCCAAGGGTGAGGTGTCAAAGGGGGGTGTTATTAATTTAAAATAAGTTATTATTTTAAATTAATAAGTGTGTGGGTTAGGAATGTGTAGAAGTGGATCAAGGGGACCAAGGGGGGGAGTTGACCAAGGAGTAGACACAATTTCAGTGTCTACATTTGCCCCTTTTTGTCTTGTTGGTTGTTTTGGATGAACTGCAAGACAAAAATAGGAGTAAGTTGCCCCAGGTATGGGATGAGGTCTTTTTTGTCTTGTTGGTTATTCTGATGAACTGCAAGACAAAAATGAATATTGGTTGCCCTGATTATGGGATGAGGTATTCCCCCTCAAAGCAGGAGTCGAGGGAAGGGAACCTAAAATCAGGTGCCAATTTGATAAATAGTGGATGGATATGGTGAAGTTTGAGTGTGAATGATGCAATAGTTGAGATTGCGTGCATACCACTTCACGTGATGGTTAGGTCAAATTGTTGCAGGTTAGGGTTGAGGAGTGCCAAAATCAAAATAACCAGTCCCCAACATTTAGTTTTAGCTAATTGGGTTATTCGATCCAAGTTGTAGCTCCAATGGTCATCATGTTCCAAGTATCCCGGGCTCAGGAAGTGCTCCTGGAAAACATGAAAATGTCACAAGTAGTGGGGATCAACTTGCTCATGATCCAATACTTGTGAGGGTCGTAATGTGGGTTGCAAACAATTTGGATAACTATTCGTGAAGTAGCCTATATGCAATCAAAACAACTAAGGCAAAGTTGTCTCAAAAATGGTCATGGTTTGAGGAGATAGTCGTGATCTCCAAGGTTGTTGGTCAAGTCGAGTCGAGATAGATAGTTGGTCCATTAGATGGATGGATGAAGGAATGGCCAAGCTAACCTCAGAAGATCCCATGTCAACTGAGTGTTGCCTACATAGCCCTTATTAGAAGGGCCTCAAGCCAATGTAGTTCTCCCTAAAAGGGAGGAAGAGGTTCGGTTATGGATGGGTTGGATGAGGTTAAGTCATGGTCAAAGGTTAAATGGTTTGTCCATCAGATAGATGAACAAATGGATGTGGCTGAGCTAACCCCAGAGGATGTCATGTCATCTGAGTGTTACCTACATAGCCCTTGTGTTGAGGGCCTCAGACCAATGTAGTTCAGGTGAAAAGTCAAAATGGTTGATGATTGGTTTGGGTCATGTTATAAGGTAATATGGTTTGTCCATCAGATAGACGAACAAACGGATGTGGCCGAGCTAACCCCAGAAGACATCATGTCATCTGAGTGCTGCCTACATAGCCCTTATGTTGAGGGGCCTTAGACCAATGTAGTTTAGGCTGGTTGGTAGGTTGATTTGGTCATGATGATGAAGGTATGATGATGTTATAGCCTTTTCCATATTGTGTGATGGTGTATTCTGTAACATTGGTTGAGTGGTCTTTCATCCCTAGTAATTTTCCATATTAGTAATGTTGTATGCTAAAAATGAATTGAGATTATTTATGCTTCAGCAAGTAATAGTTTATGCTTGGCATAAATTGTGTGGTCAATAGTTTCTATGTGTATTAGTTTCCATAGAAACTATGTGAAATGGACTATGTCATGTCAGTGGTTTGTAAATGTTTGGTTTGATTTGGTTGGGTTTAGAAAATGATTTGGTTGGATTGTTTGGTCGAGGCTTGGTTGATGTTTAGTCAAGGCTTGGTCGAGGCTTGGTTGAGGCTTGGTTGATGCTTGGTCGAGGCTTGGTCAAGGCTTGGTCGAGGTCATGATAGTCAAGATAGAGTCGAATTCCCCCAGTTGTTTTGGTGATGAGGAGAATGCTTGAGAAATAGTTGGATAAGATGGAGAGAAGACATTGAAGCTTCTCTTTGTCAAGGAGTGTGATGTAAGGATTATTTTTGTGAAGCTTTTTACCTGATAGGCTTAGTTTGAGAGGATGAGATCCTGATCTTCCAGGTTGAAGTTTGGAATCTCAGAATTAGGGACGGTGATGTAGGCAATGGTTGGTAATGTTTTGATTAAAGAAGATAGTGGTTGGGGGTCTTCAGGTTGGACCTCCACTACCTATAAGGCTTTGATTAAGGCTTGATGATGTTGTGGAGAGCTTTGTATGAGGTCATACAAAGAAGTCTTCACACAAGGTTGGTGAAGTTGTTTCACCATGGGGTCATGAATTGGTTTCGAAAAAGTTGGTTGAGATGTGCCCAAAATTGAAATCTTGGGTTTTGATGGTTGAGGAGACTTGATGAATGGATATGGTTGAGGGAGAGAAACCTTCTCTTTCCCTTTATCTTTTATGGTTTGTGACTTGTTGGCCACATTGATGGTGTTCATTTTGAACAAAGGGGTTGAAGGTGATAGAGGAACCACAGTCTTGCATTAAGATCTTGATTTAGGTGATGAGGTTTGAGAGGCATGGGAAGGTGTTGATGGTTTGTCAAAAATGTGGTCAGAATAAGCCTCAACATGAGGGGTGTCCTTTTTGAAGTGTTGATGAATGATAGCTTTAAGAGCACAACAATGCTCAGTGTCATGTCCAGGTGTGCGATGATACGCACAAAATTTAGTGTCATCAAACCAAGATGGTTTTAATTCGAGAGTTGATGAGTGTGAAGGTGAAGGGGGTTGGGAGACATGAGACGGTGTTGGAGATTTATCAAAGGGGTCCTTAATGAGGAGAGTGCCCTTTTTCAAGTGTTGATGGATGACAACCTTAAGAGCGCAGCAATGCTCAGTGTCATGCCCAGGTATGCGATGATACGCACAAATTTTAGTGTCGTCAAACCAAGATGGTTTTGGTTTGAGAGGTTGGTATGGCCTAATAGGTGGGAGGGTGATGCAAGAAGATTGCAACAATTGTTGTAACAGCAAGGTATAAGAACCTGCTAATGGGTTTGCATGTGTTGCATTAAAAGTTGACAATTTATATTTAGACGTTGTTGAGGGGGTGTTTCATACCATCCTTTTGTTCGGTGGTGTGGCCAGATGTGTAGATGACACTTTCATGGTAGGAGGAATTAGATGTTTTGAAGGAGGTATGTTTTTGTTAGGCGTTGGTAGTAATGGAGGTGATTTGTTTTTGTTGGTTGTCAGAGTAGGAAGCACTCCTATTAAGGTGGATGGGTGTGGGCCCAAAATGGAGGGCAATGATGATGGTGGGGGAGAAGCTCTCTGATGTGGTTTAGTAGCCTTCTGTAGTTTAGTGTGAGGACTACTAATGTGAGGGGTGAGGTTTAAATCAAACTTCACCAAATCTTCTTCAGCTGAAGTGGGTGAGGTGGCAAGTTCCTCTCTCGGCAGAGAAGGGATTGGAGAACATGGCTCTTCAGGTGGAAAGAGCGTAGGGATGATAATGGCTTCTTCATGTGGTCGAGGAGTGGAAAAAGTATGATCCCCCATTGATGATAAGAAGGATGAGGGTGAGGTAGCCAGGGTTGGTGTTGTCAAGGCATCCTCCAATATGGGAGAGGTCAAGGTAGACTCTCCTATGTGTGAAAGGGGGTTGGATGGAGGAATAATAGGAGAAGAAGGCTCTTCTACTTATGATGGAAAAATAGGAGAAGATGGATCTTCTACCTGTAGTGGACAAATAGGAGAAGATGGTTCTTCTACCTATAGTGGACAAATAGATTAAATAACCTCTTTGAACTGTGGGAGAGGTTGATTAGGAATGACAAAAAAGACCATGTTGACCATGCGTATATTATGCTCATGGGGGTCATCGGCCATGGTCTGAATGTTGTTTTGACTAGGGGGATGATTAGGGAAAGGTTGTCTAAATATGTCTAAGTTTTGGTTAGGTGGCACATTTGGGTTATCCAAAACAAGATCCCCCTTATCTGGCATGTCTTGGACAATGTTTTTGAAGGTTTTTTAGTTGGTTATGTCATGGCCTTTGACACAGTGATAATTGCAAAAGTCATTTTCCCTGTACCATGCAGGGATAGGTTTTGAGGGGTCAAATTGGGGTGGTCAAATTTGAGGGAGATTGAGGACCCCCTGCTTGATGAGTTTTTCCAACACAGAAGTGTATGATTCTCTAATTGGAGTGTATTGACACTGTATATACCATTGTTGAAATTGTTTGGTGATGCTTTGTGATGTGGAAGGTTGGGATTGGCTAGTTGTTGTTGAGGATGGTGATCTAAAGACCACAGCATTTGCTAACCCCTTAGGCTTAGGGTGGGAAGAAGTAGGTTTAGACAAAGAAGGGTCATTGGATTTTGCACTGTTATTTCACAATTTGACCTTATCCTCTTCGATCGTATGGAGTTCAAGCTTTCAGGCCATCGTGAAAGCTTTGTCAAATGTGTGGAATGTTTGGACCTGCAAAGTAGATGAGATGTGTTTGGCACATGCTCTAGAGAAGAGCTCAATGAGCTCAAGTTGAGGTAAAGAGAAGGAGAGTTGGTTGATTAAACCTCTCCATCGAGCAACAAAATCAGCTATTAACTCATCATCAGATTGTCTGATAGAATATAGGTCCATGATGGAGACCTTTTTAGTTATGTTAATTGAAAAGTGGTCAAGGAATAGTTGGGCAAGTTGAGTGAAAGAAAAGATAGAGTGACTGGTAAGAGAATTATACCAATCAAGGGTGGCCCCAAAAAGTGACATGGGAAATGTGCATAGTAATAATGCATCATCATGTGTTATAAGGTAACAAGCATGTCTAAATGCTCATAGATGTTGCTACAGGTCCTCTTTACTCTAAAAATGAGTAAACTTGGGGAGTTCCCACTGACTTGGATATGGTCAGATTAGGACTAAAGGATGAATGGGTTCATTGCAAATTTGTTCATATGAGAGAACATTTCTTGAACCTGAGATGGATGTCTCAAGATTAGACATCTTATCCACCAACATCTTGATTAGATCAGTTAACGGATTTGTAGGTGGGGTGCCCCCTAGGTTGTAAGGTACCTGGAAGGTGTTAGGAGGGGCATATGACGTAGTTGGTTGTGATTGTATAGGTGTAACATGTTGGTAACTAGTCATAGGGACTGATGTTGAGGTCAAAGGTGGTTGTGTCATAAAGCTAGAAGGCACAACCTAGCTTGATGTCACCACAGGTGGTTGAATGGCAGTACTGGTAAAAGGATAGGTAGTCACTCCCACATTTATAGGTGCAAGAGTGTGTGGAGTCGAGACAATCAAGTTCTGATAAGGTGTAAAACTTGGTTGAATTGAAGAGTCTCGTGTTTGGCCCTTAGCGAGATAGTGTTGGAGAGCCTTGACATTATGGTCAAGGAATCTCTCAAAATTTTGATCCCCTTCAGGAACAATTGGAGATTGATCAGGGGTTGAATGGATAGGAGAATATTTAGCATCTGAAGTATACCCCATTAGAGGACTTGATATGAAAGGTGAAGGCAGAAGTGGTTGTTGCCTTGCATGGTCAACAAGAGTTTTGGTTTGACTACGTGTCAAAACCATTCAAGGCAAAAAAGGGTCAGGTTCCAGAAACTATGTTTTTCAGTTTCAAAAACTCAAAATTATGTGTCTAACAGCAAGAAAGTCAGGTTTTAAGCCTACTATTTTGGAAGAAGTTTTGTTTACAATGATCGACGTCAGTAGAAGAACTGATGTCGATGAAATAAATTGCTGATGTCAGTCAGATAACTGATGTCAGTGAGGAATAGTTACCCACATCAGTGGAAAAACTGATGTCGATATCTGTGTGTTTCCAGAAACTAAAAGTTTTTGGAAGAAAGAAGAAAGTCTGAGCTATTTTGGAGCTCAGAATGTGACCTCACCAGCTCAAAAAACTAGATAGAGATAGAAAAATAGATGTAGACAAGAAAACTCTAACATTAATTCCTAATAATAAATTTTAGAGTCTTGTTGGCTTATGCCTTAGAAGAGTGTGTTTGGGAAGTTGGATTTTAGAACGGGTCCTAAAAGAAGCAGTCTAAGGTTGGTTTTGGGATAGTTTTGGTGCTCAAGATCTGTATTAGGTTTTGTACATGGCCTGGTGCTAAGGAGAAAGCTCCCCTCACTTCAGGAGCCCAGAGATAAGCTGGGTCGCTTAGCCAATATATACTTCCCCTAGAGTTTATACTCTGCCAGAGAATAGAGTGGGTTCTCCCCTTGGTAGTGAAGTCTAAGTGGGATTACCAGGAAGGGTAAGGTATCTGCTAGGTGATGAAATCCTAGTCAGACCTTGTCTCAGGTATGTTTAGATGTTTAGTTGGTGAAAGTGGTCTGGTCATGTAACATAAGTGTGCTACGATTTATTCATAATGCATTTTTAATTACTATATGTGAGAGCTAAGTATGCATTCAGGTAGAAATGAAATGCAATAGATTTTAAGCCCAAATTGAAATGTGTGTTCGGATGCAAGCAAGTGAGGAAAAGGTTAAGAGTATGAACTCTAAGATGCAAGAAGGAAAGGTGACAAGAAGAAAAAGAAAGATTCTTTTTAACTTACTTATGATGTATTTTCGAAAGAGAAAGAAAGAAGGATACAAGAAGAGAAAATTCCCTAATGTACCTATATGAAAAGTTTGTTTTTAGAAGAAAAAGTATGAACCCAAGGAAAACCCCAGGGTCCCACCGGGCATGCCAGAATGTTTCTAACTATTTTTCACTTTTCTACATTCAAAGGAAGTAAGAAACTAAGATAAATGGTTAGGGGTTTGTACATACCTGGATGAAGTTTATGCACCGTTATCCAGACAATTGAAGGGACTCCTCTTTGGCTGTGGAGGACGACACCTGTAGAGAGAAATACTTAAACAAAGAGATTGTTAGATGGATATAAGGTGGACTGCCAAGAAAAAGCTTGGTCCCAAAAGTGTAATGACTTCCTTGTGGGATGACAGTCCACTAGTTGATAAAAATAATGTTCGATAAGGAGAAATAATGAAAGACTAAACAAAATAAATAAAGGTAATGTGTACCTATATTCTGCTATCTGCCTCTCATAGTCACTGATGCATGTTAGTCTATCGATGTTAGTTGGTTAATGTTGCTGTCGCTGGTTAGTCTACCGACATCAGTAGGGGAAATGGTCAATGTCAGTCAGGGAAATGGCTTTGGATGGGTTTTGGATGAGGTTGTAGTTGACAGAGGGGTCTGGAAGGTCTGTCTGGGTCTATGTAGTGTGGTAAGACAGTAGACAGGGTCTTTAGGAGGGACAAATGTAGGGGATATGTTGTCAGAAAAGGGGTAAGAGAATGAAGAAGGCTCTCCAGCCTCTCTAGGAAGAAAGTCAGGTCTGGTCTGGTTGATAGTTGGGTTTGGTTGATAATATTTAGATGCAATGAAAAGAAATTCATTGCTTATACATTCTAAATTATTGAAATAATAAAAAGGGCATAAGAATACTTATCTCTTGCTTGGAGTAGAGCCAGAGGTGTTTGAAATGCTTGTACCTATTGTGTCTGTAGCTAGAAGAGCATTTAGTTGAAGTCTGATGATTGATCTCAGAGAGTTCTTGTTGATGTCCAGGTTTGAGAGCTAAGAGAGGAAGAGAGTTTGAGATAGAATTCACATTCGCGGTCTGTGATTGATTAATTCAGCGTCCTAGGGGGAAGAGAATTTGCCTTTAGGTTGTTTTAAAGAGACTGACATCGGTGATCCCACTGGCATCGGCTAACTAGTAACTGACGTCGGTGGCTAGAAGATGGGAAAAAGGCTATTTTTTAGCCTTTTGCCCATTCCTCCGTCTGTCGGGTTCAGTGGTCATGGTAAAATGGTCGAAGGTGGGTTTAATAGGCATGAGAGGTTAGTGGGAGGGTTTGAAATAGGTCATAAATTGGTCATAGGGTGATGGGAGGCATCCAAGGGGAGGTATCCAAGGTGGGGTGTGTCCAAGGGTGAGGTGTCAAAGGGGGGTGTTATTAATTTAAAATAAGTTATTATTTTAAATTAATAAGTGTGTGGGTTAGGAATGTGTAGAAGTGGATCAAGGGGACCAAGGGGGGGAAGTCGACCAAGGAGTAGACACAATTTCAGTGTGTACAGGATGCTGAGACACATAATTGGGGTCATGATAGGGGTTTTTAAGGAGGTGTATGGCAAACTTCATTAGTCAAATGAAACACAAATGTGATAAAAAAATAAATTCAAAATAAGTACCTAAGCTAATTATAACCATTTAATTACATTCAAAGTCACCATTGAATTTTGAAAAATTCATTGAAAGGCTAATAGGAGGAATAATACACCAAAAATTTTATCTAGTCTTTTAGACTTTGGTTTTATAAGGCATCCCAAAAGTGTTATAGCTAAAAATTAAACCCTATGATATGGTGATTCAAGCCCTCTCAACTTGATCTATGTAATGGGATTGACTCTAGGTTGTGGGTGACCTCTAAGTTTTTCAAACCTCTATATTTAGGGGCTAGCTCCCTTGGTTTGTCTATTGAAGCTCATCACCTAAACTACTTGCTCATTTGGATGTGTGTGTGTGTGTGTGTGTGTGTGTGTGTGTGTGTGTGTGTGTGAGAGAGAGAGAGAGAGAGAGAGGACGAGAGAGAGAGAGAGAGAGAGAGAGAGAGAGAGAGAGAGAGAGAGAGAGAGAGAGAGAGAGAGAGAGAGAGAGAGAGAGAGAGACTATCAAGGTGATTCACTAATTGTAACCTAACCACTACTAATAAATTGTAATGGCACTTTAAGTAGAATCCTAACCTATACATGACACTACTCCAAAACTACCATTGCATTAGTATTTCCAATGGAGGTTTGTGAAGCTAACTTAAGATATGAGGAGTAAACTCAAGGTCATGACTTGACACTTATGGAAATACAAATCACCAATACTCATTAAAAATTTAAATAAAACACTTTAAGAGACCTATAATAGACTTTCAAAGTTGAGTATGAATTCACACAAGGATAACATGCCATTGAATATAATATATCACTTACCAAGATCAACTAGTTAAAAAATGTATTGAAACAACTCATGGAAAAGGTAGACAAGTGTCATGTAAATTAAAACAAGAAGAATATTTATGGAATTAACTAAATAGGTCCAATACACCATGAGTATATCTTATTCAGATGCTCTAACCCTCCAAGGTGGAGTGGTAGTCTGTTAGGTTGTGGAGCTAAAAGCTTCACAGATGCAAATGGAGGAGGTTGCTCAATGTTACAGAAACTAACGTCGGTAGTGCAACTGATGTCGGTCATATCCAGTTATAGAGCAACTAACATCGGTCAAGAGTCGGCCGACGTCGGTCACCTCTAGACAGACAAGGACCAACATTGATCGCCTATGCATTCCAGAACTAATTGTTGACGAATAGTTAGTTTGTTGAATAGGTTGTTTGCATGTAAAAACTAATTTTAGTCTTGATCTGCATGTCTAATTATTGTTTGCATGGGATCTATATAATAGACTCATGGGGCTGAATTGTAATTAAGGACAAGGAAGAAATCCTTCTGATTGTAAGATCTAGGTTTGTATTTGTGCAAAACTAGGTTGATCTACAAGTTGTGCAAGATCATGTTAGATCTACATGGTATGTAAGATCATTTGATTTGCAGGTTGTTGCAAGTTCATGGGAGATCTACTTGAAGTACTTTGAGTACTTGTGTATTGGTAGTATTGTTACTGACTGGTGGAGGTGAACAACTCTGTGTTTGAGTTGATTGTTGTGACCATAATTGAGAGAGAGAACTCTTGATTGAGAATTACTGGGAGCCCTAGAGGTGTGGGAAAGCCTTTGAGGTGTAAGAAGAGTGTGGCATCTTCTTTATTGTATTTTATTTTTGGATGAGTTGAATAAAAGATTGTATTGTCTCTCAAGTTCTTTGTTTCTGATTTCTAGTTACCTATTACTTCTGGTTAAATTCTGTGTTTAGTTGCTTATATAAGGTAATCAATTGTGCTCCTAATCCTGACAAAGTGGTATCAGAGCTAGGGTTACAAGTTCACACAGCCTAGTTCAGAGCAGGTTTGTGTTTGATTACAAGTCACTCTCAGGGGTTTCTAATTGAGTGGGAGTATAGCAATGGTAGAAGAAAGTAAGCTTAGAATGGAGAAGTTTAACGGCAAGAATTATCAATTATGGAGGATGCAGATAGAAGATTATCTATATCAAAAAGATCTATACTTACCATTGGGTGGGGTTGCATGGAAGCCCACAGATATGAAAGATGAAGAATGAAAGGTTCTTGATTGGAAGGATCTGGGATCTATAAGGTTGAGCCTGGCATCGTCTGTGATTTCCAGCTTATCACAGGCTAAGACAATGATAGAGTTAATTGAATTTTTGGAAAATTTATATGAAAAACCCTCAGCTTTGAATAAGGTATTTCTTATGAATTAGTTATTTAATTTGAAAATGTTGGAAGGTGGATCTGTACATAGTCATCTTAGTGATTTCCATGGTTTGGTAAACTAGTTAGTTTCAATCAATATTGTTTTAGATGATGTAATTAAGGCTTTTTTAATCTTATGCTCATTACCTAAAGTTGGGATAGTTTGGTAATGGCAGTTAGTAATACTGCGTCTGCTTCAAATATCTTAAAATTGGATGATGTTGTTAGTGTAATCTTGAATGAAGAAATTTGCAGGAAAAGCACAGGTGAATCATCTGGGAATGCTTTAAGTGTTGAAAGCAGGGGAAGGCAAAGAGAGAAGATCGAGTAAGGGAAATCAAGGTCAAAGATAGGTAGGAGATCTAAGTCTAGGTATGGTAGATTAATCTGTTGGAATTGTGGAAAGATAGGGCACATAAAGAAAGATTGTAGGTCAGTTGAAGATCAGCATGAAGGAAATGAAGAAGCAGATGTTGCAGGTATTGTTGCATAAGATGCTTTGGTATGTTCCTTGGATAAAGTAGAATTGTGGGTTTTAGATTATGGTGTCTCTTTCCATGCAACCCCCAAATAGAGCATCTTTTCATGATTATGTCCAAGGGGACTTTGGAGATAGTTATTTAGGGGATGGTAAGCCTTGTCAAATGGTTGGCAAAGGGAAAGTGTAGCTGAAATTGTAGACGGGCAATACATGGGTGTTGAAGGAGGTCATGCATGTCCCAGTCCTGAAGCAAAACTTGATTTTTGTTGGAAATTTGGGTGATGAGAGATGCACAGTAACTCTCACAGTGGACTCTTAGAAAGTTTCCATAGGGTGCACTTGTTTTAGCAAGAGGTAAGAAAGTAGGTACTCTTTATCTATCTACTTGTATTACTGATTCTCCTTCTGATTTATCTACTTCAGCTGTAGATTTGAAGATGTGGCTTCATAATCTTGGTCACATGAATAAGAAGGGGATGCATGTTCTTGAGTTAAAGGGTAAGAGTTCAGATTTGGAAAGCATAGATTGAGATTTTTGTAAGCAATAGAAGAAAGTGAGGTTTATTGAAACACATGCTACAAGAAAGGATCAGGTCTATTACACAAAGAGGAAATTCAATGGTTTTAACAAGAATAGGAAAGCCTTAGTATTCAAGGAGAAGATGATGGACAAAGATCAGTCACAGGGGTTGAATAATTCTGAGCAGGGTAGTTTGGACAAGGGTATGATCCAAGGTCAAGCTCATGGGTAAAAAGTCATCACTCATAGGCAAACACAGTTACCGACATCGGTCAAGTGGAATCGACGTCAAATAGGCAAGTATCAACACCGGTCATGTGCAGACTAGAGTCGGTGGTGTCGAGCAGGCTAAGACTAATGTCAGTCAGGGAACCAACATCGGCAGTTAGGTTAGTCGCATGGAACTGATGTCAGTCAGATGCAGACTGGGGGGTGACTGACATCGGTCACTATCTGAATAGATTTTGGGTAGACAATAAGCTGTCAAGGAGTCTCAAATGCCCATGAAGAGGACTGAAGGGGTAAGTAAGCCTCAAATTCATTGTTCCCCTTATTTAGATTACTTGTTGCTCACTAATGGTCAAGAACTAGGAAGTTTTAAAGAAGTAGAGTAGGTAGAATCTAGGAAATAGTGGGAGCATGGCATGAATTCTTTGAAAGAGAACCAAATGGGAGATTTGGTAGAGTTGCTAGCTAGAGAGAAAGCATTGAAAGATGAATAGATTCCCAAGTCAAAGAAGAGAGAGAATGGACATGTGAGATGGAAGGCCAGGATAATGGAGGTTTAACCATTGTGTTTACTTTACTACTCTTGGATAATATTAGCTACATTATCATGTTACTATATGTGGTGTGTATGCTTGTTATAGGGTCACACATGCAGGGAGTTGTTGAGCTAAAGTTAAATTTAGTTAAGATGTATGTCATGAGGAATTTGGGAGCAGCAAGATTCTTTGGCATGAGTATTCTTAGAGATAGGGAAGGTCACAGGTTGCTTTTGTCTCTAAATGATTGTGTCAATAAGGTAGTGGCAAGGTTTAAGATGCGGGATGCAGAACCAGTTTACACACCTATGGATGGACAATTCATAGAACAGTGTCCCAATTCACATAATGAGGTTAAGTGCATGGTATGTAATAGACTTGAGTTTGCCCAAGTAGTGGGTGTTGTCAGTGAGTTCAGGGTCAATCCGAGAAAGAAGCACTAGAAATTTTTTTAGTGGATTCTCAGGTATCTGAGAGGGACCAACAACAGGTATACATGATATGCAGGGTCAAGCACTTCTCTACATGGGTATGTAGAATTAGATGTGGCAAGGGACTTGGATGATAGGTGTTACACCATAGGTTGTGTGGTGATTGGTCTTTAAGATTGATCTTGAAGAGGGATACAAGCTAGGAAACAAATTAGACGATGTACAGGTATAGGTATAGGTGCAACTGTTTATCTCCAAGTGGGAGATTGTTAGGTTGTGGAGCTAAAAGCTTCATAGATGCAAATGGAGGAGGTTGCTTAGTATTAAAAAAACTAATGTCAGTAATTCAACTAACATCAATCATATCCAGTTATAAGCAACTGACATCAGTCAGGAGTCAATCGACGTCAGTCACCTCTAGATAGACAGGGACCGACGTCGGTGACCTGTGCATTCTAGAATTGGATGTTGACGAACAGTTAGTTTGTTGAACACGTTGTTTGCATGTAAAGACTAATTTTAGTCTTGAGCTCTATGTCTAATTATTGTAATTAGATGTATAATTATTGTTTGCATGGGATCTATATAATAGACTCATGGGGCTGTATTGTAATTAAGGACAAGGAAGAAATCCTTCTAATTGTAAGATTCTAGGTTTATAGTTGTGCAAACCAAGTTGATCTTCAGGTTGTGCAAGATCATGTTAGATCTACATGGTAAGTAAGATCATTTGATTTTTTAGGTTGTTATAACTACAACGGGAGATCTACTTGAAGTACTTTGAGTACTTTTGTACTAGCAGTATTATTACTGACTGGTGGAGGTGAACAACAACTCTATGTTTGAGTTGATTGTTGTGACTGTAATTGAGAGAGAGAACTCTTGATGAAGAATTACTGGGAGCCCTAGAGGTGGGGGAAGCCTTTGAAGTGTAAGAAGAGTGTGGCATCTTCTTTATTGTATTTTCTTTCTAGATGAGTTGAATACAAGATTGTATTGTCTCTCAAATTTTGTGTTGTTTTTGATTTCTAGTTACTTGTTACTTCTGGTTAAATTCTGTGTTTAGTTTCTTATACAAGGTAATCAATTGTGCTCCTAATCCTGACAGTCAAAATGGTTAATTGACACCTTGAATAGCTTCTTGAAACTTCTCTCCTTATTGACATTTTGAAGTACAAGTGTAATTATTATTGGTTATATCAGTTTATTCTACCTCTTTTCTCTACTCTTGACACCTCTCAATTGACCCCAACACATTCTCTTTGACACATCACCTCTTTCTCATGTAAGGTATCTAGAGGACTCTTCATCTCCTTAGGCCTATTTTACAAACAAATGTCAAAAATTTTTTTCAATTTATTTATCCCATCATAACTTCATTAGTGTCCTATTAACATCATATTAGACCTAAAAAAATCCACCTTTAGGGCTCAAACTAGCCCCAAAAAATCATTCTCTACCTAAAACCTCAATTAAGCCTCATTCCTTATAACCCTAAAATAACACAAACATCCTTGTGTGGAATAAATTAAAAAGTATCCTAATAATATAAGTCCATATTAAATTACCCTTAATGTCTTTATAGCTCCAAGTTCAATTTCATGCTTTGAGAGTTAGTAGAGATGTCCTTTTTTGCTATTTCTCTCCCCTAACTAGGCCTCAAATAGGCCTCCCTACCAAGAGAGTTAAAAATGATTATACATGATTCTCACACACATAAAACCCAAAATAATCATGTAATTCACCTATAAAACATCCTCCCCTACCTCCATGCCAAATTTAAAGTTTTGAGTACTAGTATGGATATGTAAAATATAAAAAATTAGTGTTTCTACCCCTATTCTATACATTTCCATATAGTAATATAAAAAATAATGGAATGGTATGATGATCATGGGATTTTTTAATATATTATATGTGGTTTTTAATTTTTTTGATCTATATAGAGGCATGAAAGTAGATTTCTCTCTAATCAGGTCTTTGTGGCTCTCTTAGGTAGCCTAAAGTGGTTTGAACTCTTAAAAATAGTATATAAATATGAGAGTATGAATCCATTAATAAAATACACAAATTGAATGTTAAATAAGTTATTTAACATCCCCTATAATCTTAAGGTTCCATGAATCATGTGTGTTCTATACCAAACAAGAGAAAATGACCTCTGGGTTGAAAAAAAGTATTTTTTGAGGTGTAAGAAAAATTTGGTATGTATGTGGTTTTAAGACTAATAATTAGTTTAAAATGGTCTCAAAAGGTTTGAGATATAAAAATTAACTATTACAATATTTATCCAATCACCTTTCTCCATCAAACTTCCAAACGATGCCACTAGCTCAGGCTTAAGGTTCTTGTACTAATCTACCAACCATACCCTAATGGATTATATTCTCACATTTTCTCTCACTGTCAGAGGTATAAAAACTCATGGAATGATTGATACTTATTTTAACCATATTATCAAGGAATTAAAGTCTATCTAAACTTCACTTGACTTCACTATCATCTCTTATAAGGGTTAATAGCTCAATAGGCATGTGTATGCCTTTTCAGATTACTACTTGACTGAATAGGGTTGTTACTATATTATCTCATTTTTTTTTGGAGATGAAGATATTATATATTGATTGATCATGTTAATAACCATTTTATAATGGTTTTATCATGTTTTTCAACTCACCTCCAACTCATCAATTCATCTTTAATATTGTCTAACATGGCCTATCAACACAAGTAAGTCTATTCATGGTTTGAATAGGGTTTTTAGTTATATTTCAATTATTGTTGTATATGAGTCTTATGAAACAATGTTAAAACATTGTACCATTCTCTTCAAATACATTACTCTCCCTTAGACCTTCTCGTATAACCATTTAACCCTTTTAACAAATATAAACCTCTCAAGAGTTGATGTGCATGTGTCCTACCTTGACTAAGTAGGCAGAGTGTCTATGTTTGTATTCTTTGTTTCCTTGGATCAACTTGAAAGGAACTATCAAATCCTCATTTAACACTTTAGGTTCCTCACTCTTCATTTTTTCATCCTAAAGTCCCTTAGACTTATCTATCAAGCAAACAACCCCACTAGCCTTGATAGGACTATGTTTGGACTATATGTGCCTAAATTATAACCCTTGATCAAAAATCCTTGTCCTAAAACTCTCATATAAGGATATATTGAGATTATTTTCATTATTCAAACACTAAAACACCATTTCTCAAATTTTGGGAAATCTTAATCACCAAACAGAGCTATAGGAGATTGCCTATACAGACTTTGTGCATTCATCTAAGGTTGGTCTATCAATCTTGATGTTTAAAGAACCCTATTGAAGCATTAAAAAATAAAATAAATTATTCTATTGAAATATTTGAGTATCTCATTAGAAACTAAGAAAATAAATACTCCACCACTATCAATGTCTAAAGAACAAAATCCTCAATAGGTGGTTGTGGGTGTTTTTTAAGGTAGTTTGATTGTATCATAACTTATTATAAATTCAATGCCAATATTCAATACTTCTCTGTAGCTCATTTATATTATATTATTTTCTCTAAACACTTCTCAAATCCTTGAATCAATAAACCTTACCATTATTCACTTGTCCAAGGAAAATCTTGTTCAACTAGGTGTAGGTTCCAACTTAGATAGTTGACTGTGTGTAGGGCCTTCTATGTTCTCAATCTTCCAAACCATAAATATTATTCATAATATTGATAATATATTTATCATTATTTTTATGTCATTATACACTTTTCAACATTTTTAACTTTAAACCTTACCCACATCATTGTCAACATAGAGAATCATGTTGGTGACTCTTATTATAAGGTCTGAATATGTATGTCTTGAATTGTCCTTCTTCAAGTTTTTATAGTACTCTAAAAACATTCATATTTATTAGGATTCATTTCCATTATATTTCCAAGTTTAAATCATTATCAAAGTATCCTCAAAACCTCTGTGACTCTTTTGATAATACCTATATCCCTATAGGTGACTATCAACTAGATTTATTATATTAGTCTTCAAATTCTATGACTTCAAATGATTTGAGACCTCTTATTAGTCTACTAACATATTCAATTTTAATCCATTACCTTTATTCATAACTTATACATTTAACTCGAGTGTTAACATCATTGATTTTCCATGAAAATGTAGACCTACATGTGATAAGTGATGAGGACTGCAACATTATTTTTGAAACGTAAAAATGTATGAAAATTACTATTATGGATGAATTAACATTACCTCCATTGCATAAATATTATATATAAAAAAAAACTCTTAATCTCCCTTTAAAAACACATTCAAAATCACATCGGATCACCTTAGAGAATGCAAACACATAAAACACAATTCAATATGGTGAATGAAGGAAGTGACCACTTGAGAATTGTAAATAATACTTGGTTGAATGAAAATCCATTAATGGATTTAAAATAGAGTATAATATAATGAATAATAGTTCCAATGCACCAAAACACCTGGAAAACTTAGAAATTCA
This sequence comes from Torreya grandis, assembly GCA_037957365.1. Taxonomy (NCBI): domain Eukaryota; kingdom Viridiplantae; phylum Streptophyta; class Pinopsida; order Cupressales; family Taxaceae; genus Torreya; species Torreya grandis. Next base: position 1,178,006 of record JARHVA010003863.1, read on the forward strand.
GAAAATATGACATGCACTTACAAACTGCTCATAAGAACCATTATATTTTCCAAAAGGACATCCACACATGCCAAGAAGATAAATTAATGTTTGGGATGCATCTAAAAATTATGATAAGCTACTCCAAATATTTTTTATAATCCAAGACTTCAAAATTTGTTCTGGAGTTGCTCTAAACTTAGCCTATGGGTTTTTAGCTCTCAAAAAGCATTCTGGGCTCTTAAAAATTATTCATAAAGCTAAGAGAACCATTTTAATTACCAATTCCACATATTATAATCTAATAGGGGTCCAAAAAAATTTCCAAAATATTATTTCCAAAATCAAACTATATGGCCTATAACATCTCCATGAAATTGGCCTTCACTAGAGAGAGAGAGAGAGAGAGAGAGAGAGAGAGAGAGAGAGAGGAGAGAGAGAGAGAGAGAGAGAGAGAGAGAGAGAGAGAGAGAGAGAGAGAGAGAGAGAGAGAGAGAGAGAGAGAGAGAGAGAGAGAGAGAGAGAGAGAGAGAGAGAGAGAGAGAGAGAGAGAGAGATTGAAACTATGGAGCTTGAAACTTCTTACAATGATTTTTATTTCCTATAGGTTATTAAAGGACACTCTAAAAATATTTTTAGTTATACATGACTCCCACAATCTTGTACAACTTATCTAAATCCTCAAAGTGGTGTTGAACTTCAAGAATTGGCCTTTTTATGACATGTTGATAGGTGTGGTAGTTGATTAACTACTCAAGGATTATTTAAATGTGTTTGGTATGTATTTTTCTCTTTCAGGACTTTAACATATATCAATGTTATAAAAAAATCACATTTATATGCAAATTCAACACCTTAGTGTAGTCATATAAAATGCAAAATTGGATGACTTAAGCATGGCTAATAATAGCCAATCCATAGTTCCTTTTTCTTACCCACACAACCCTTCTATGACATTATCTCACTAATTCCCAATCATCCCCAACCTTTTAGACTTAAGCCTTTTAGTCACAGGTATCTCTTTTAGGCCCATATCCATCACCCCAGGCCCCATTCCCTTAGGACAATAGTGCCCAAATTGGATAGGAGCATTGAAACTCAAGGTGTCCTTATTTTGGCATTTTTTCCCAAGTTCATTTTTGGTCCTAATGATTAGATTATTTTAGATCCTTATCCTTTTCCTTGTTGGCCTAATACAAATTCATTTAACCCATCATCGTTAATTTCTCTATAAAAGGCCATTCAAAGTCTATTTAGAGGGGTTGGCATTCATTTACAAGAGAGAACCAAGAATATAAGAAAGTACACTCAAGCACTCTTCCCTATTTTATGCATATAGCCTTCCAAGATCATTTCAAGATTGTTCAAACCTTTTCACTAGTACCTAACCATCTGACGTACATCTAATTTCACATCTACTTTCATTTATTATACATAATTATACCAATCACTTTAATGGGATAAATACATTACCGTGATCCCTCCTCAAAGTATTGGTATGTAGGCAATGTGCCCACACATAAGGTGTGAAGTAAATCCAACATATCCTTTACACACTAACCCTTTATCTCTCTTTCCCAAGTTTCCATTTAAGTTCAAGCATAAAGAGATCTTAGGGATTTTAAAATTAAAATAGATGCATAATGAGCTCTATAAACTTCTAGGCTTTGATATTTCATTGATAAGATAACATAGACCTATTGAGAAAAACCCAAAAAACTTAGATCACCTAGACAATAGTGCTAGAAAAGGACTACAACGTCAAAAAATAGGGTGTCTCACTTTTGGCATTCCTATCCAATTAGAAAATAAAGTTTAGGAACATATTTCTAACTTTGTACCAGTCCTATGCCTGAATTCTTAGACCCTATCTTAGACTGGATAGCGCAAAATAAGCCAAGTCATATTTTCTCTTATTTATTACTATTTTTAGAGAAGGCCAAAGTGCAATCTATTTACATAAATTAGTGGTTTAATTATTGCACATTGTTTACTAATTTACTTTACTTTAGAATTTTTTATTTAACTAGGAACAAAACCCCATTATTCTAAAAATAATAAAACATTTGGTGAACCTGACATACTTCAAATTTAACACAAAAACCCTAAAAACCCTAGGGTAAATTATTTCTAATTTTTTTCCATATTTTTTTGTTTTTTCTTATATTTAAAAATAAAAAATCTACAAATTAATCAAAAATTTCTCAATATATTTTATAAAAACCCTAGTTTTCACATAATATATCCTTTTTACATATAAACTCATTCCAAACACTGGGAAAAATATATTGCTAATTTTTAAAATCATCACACTAATTTTAAAAATTCATTCAAATATCCTAGTTGCATTAGCTAGCTCCCAATTATTTTCCAGTACTTTTCCAATCATTTTCTAAAATTTTAGTTGCATATCAAACTCAAAAAATCAATTTCAAATTCAAAAATTCATACTATTTTGCACAAATATTTTTGAAAAATCCCTAATTGCATATACTAGTTTTTACTTTGCTTCAAGGTATCACCTTACATCCATAGCCAAATTTCAAAAATGATGCTCATTTATTTACAAAATTTTCTTACATTTAGTATAAATAATAAGGAAACCATAATAGGTCCTATAATGTATATTAATGATGAAGTCTATCATATGTTATTACAAAGTTTCATTATTTGCATTTCATGCTTAATTTTCATAATAAGGGATAATATTACGACATTTACTGCTAAAATTACACAAGATTTCAATATTCCTTTTGAATACTCTCTATCTCTCATATGGAACAATTTTCAAGTTTATAATGATAAACATGTTAGCAATATTATGTTACAAGTCAAATCTCTTTATGCATTTAGGCACAAAATCATGTTCTATATCTTTTACTCTCTATTTGACATATGGAAAAATCTTCAGATTCATTATGATAAACACATTATAAACGTCATAATACATGTCAAAGATATTTATGAATTCTTACAAAAATCCATGCTCTCAACCCTTTGCTTTCCATCTTTCATATGGAAAATATTTCAAGCTTATCATGATAAACACATTCGAAATGTCATAGCACATGTCATGATTTCTTATGCATACATGCGCAACTTTATGTTTAATATCCCTAGTTTTCTATCTTTCATGTGGAATGTTCTCTATAATCATATTGTTATACAATTTATAATTCCAATTACATGCATTTTAGCCTACATGCATAGTTTATACCTAGATGTATATGCCTCTTTGGCTACTCTTGTTTCAATTTCATATTTCATATAGAGGAAAGAAATCCTTTCTCCTCCTCTCCCTCAAGAGGGTGATAACTACTTTCCCTCTTACTAGGTCCATGCTATCACCCCTCCATAAGGTTAAGTATCCTATACTATTTATACTAATGCATACTTTTCACCTATAGCTTCTTCAAACCCTCTTCAACATATGTGCTTACATGTTTAATTGGAAGCAACTAAGGTTTGCACTTATGAGACTCTAAGGAATCAAATCACTAGCATGAGAAAGCTATTTTTGGATTTAAAAATTCAAATCAAATATTACATGAAAATATCACAACATTGGAAAATCATATTAAAATAGAAAAGCTTCAAAGGTACCCTGGTGCAAATTATGTCTATGCACCTTCACCTAGTCAATTGGTTAAAAATAATGTTACATATCAAAACCAAAAATCATAACTGATTTTAAGCACTATAGAGAATAGAAGTAGGGAACCATTAAACTTTTATTTAGAGAGGAACAACCCATATATTATATTATTAGCATTACTAGATAGGAGGTTAATCACATTGCCTTATACTCATCGATGGGATCCACATCTCCTACACAGGTAGCCATATTGACCCTTTTGTAACTACCATCATATCCATGGACATAGAGATAATGCTTTTTATAGACTCAAGAATTGCATTAATAGTTTTATTGATAATAACATCATAGCATTCACATAGGGGAACTGAGATCTCCTTCATCATAGAACCATAGACCTCATTCCTCCATGATTGAGACCTCCCAAGACATTCCTTCATAAGAATCATCGATTACTCATCATGAGAGTAATGTGGTTTATTATATAGAGCCTCATAGGATATCTCCTCTCCTAACTACTCAGTGGATTTGGAGACTAGTACAATGATCTCAACCTAAATACAATAGTGTAGTCCATAGCATATATAGTATAATTCTATACACATACACATCATAGAGTATTGCTTCATCAAATATTCACTATCACCATGTTTTATAAGAACTATTTCAAGTAGAAACCCACTATGATTGGTATTAAATGAGCCACCAACATAATTTTTAGCTCCATCTCCATCTATTTCTCAATCATACACATCATAGAGTACCACTTTAGATAAATATTCACTACAAGCAAGTTTTATAGGACCTGTATCACGTAGCAAACTACTATGATTGGTTTTAAATGATCCACCATGATACATGACACCATGATAGGGATTCACCCATGAGATCATCAATTAGTATCATTCCTTCCCTATTTTACTTATACATAGCTTATATCAAAATACAAAAATAATACAAAAATTTTAAACTACAAAAAACATTCAAAATTATCAAAGTACCAAAAACATTTCAATTGTATGCATAATCCATGCTTTTTCATTACTACTATCATGTTAGGAGTTAAATTTCTTATTTTATGCTATTGTATGTTGATTATTCTACATTACCATACTTCAATTGATCTTCTTTGAGTGTGTGTAGTGACATCCAGCTACTTGATTATGTCACTCTACCCATTGAGAGGGCATTCCTACTTCTACATTCGAGACACACATCAATATACCTACCCACTGGGGGAATATTATACATGCATACACCATCCAGGTTATGTCATTCCTACACTACACACTTTGAGTTATCATGTTGATGTGCATTCCTTTCTAGATTACATAGATTACTACATCAATATTTCACTAGTATCTAACACTTATGTATTTCTTAACATATACCTGGTCTTGTACTACACATGTTTTACATACTTTCACTTTTGCTTTGATTAGTTATATGTGATTCTACCTTTCTAGTTATTATATGTTTTCTCCTCTTTCTTAGCATATCTTATGTGATTGCATTTCCAGTTCCTACTTATCTCTTATTTGTGCCTTAGGACATTTTCCAATATCCTTTTCTTCTATTCATGTGTGTACCTTAGGAAATTTACCAATGTCCTTTACTTACACTCTTCTATGTGCCTATTGATGATGTCAAGATATTCCCAATAAATGTATAATAAATGACCTCATCTTACTCTCTCTTTCAATTAAGTTTGATTGAATTTTGTAACTTTTATTTTAATCTAAGATGATTTAGGATGTGATTATCCATCTTTTGTTGATTTTGATTCTAACATTTTAAAAGACCTGTAATTCCTAACAAGTGTGTTGGAAAATTCTAGTTTTGAAATAAAATAGGTCATCATCATGCTAAAGAACAAATATGAAGTGGATTGCATATTTTTGGAAGCATTGGACTCAATTCAGATTAGTTCCAAAACCTACAAAATCTATTTTGGAATCATCACAATTAGTTTTAAAACCTATAGAATCTATTCTGGAACCAAGAACTCCACCATACTATTTCAAGTTGTCATATTTTTAGACTTAGCTTTAGAAATCTATATTTAGCTCCAGTACTCCTACAAATAAGCTCTAGAACTTTTGTGACTAGATATGGAACTGATAAGGATATATTATAAATGGCCAATAATCTATTAGATCAATGATCCCATTAAATTAGGAACAAATTCCTAATTTTCCAAACTTGTAGAATCAAGACATTTATCACATAGCTGGACATCTAGCCACATCTTGATTCAACATTTATTCTGGGCACGATTTAGTTCCATCGTATCTATGAAATAGTTATAGCCATCAAAGCATCTATATATACAGACCTGGGAATTTAGTAAAAGAGATAGATATAGAATATAGAAGATAGAGAAAATCATTGAAGAATAGAGAGATAAAGGATAGATTAGAACATTTGTAATACAGAACATTTTATCAATGAAATAGCCATTTCTATTTTGAAATCAAATTAAATTGTTCAAATCTTGTTCTAGGTGGAGCAAGGGCCCACTCCTCCAAAGAACCAGGATCTTCATTTTTGTTAATATTTATATTTCTATTCACAAAAGTAAATAGGTAACTCTATTAAATTTATAAATGCTTCCAACAATTTAAAGTTAAGATTTGTTGTAAATTTTTTCTTGCAGACATTTTAAATTAAATTTTCATTTATCTAACATGTGTTTGTTTCCAGTAATCTATTTCATTTCTGCAACATGTGTTTGTTTCCAACAATCTATTTCATTTCTACAATGTGTGTTTGTTTCTAGTAATCAATTTCACTTTTGCAATGTGTGTTTATTTCCAGTAATCTATTTCATTTCTACAATGTGTGTTTATTTCCAGTAGATTTGCATAGTTTGATTCCAATAAGGTTTTAACCAAGAAATCCTTAAGACATTAAAAACCCCCCAAAATAAAAAATATATACAAATAACTCCATTCAATTACTAAATCACTATGATTCCTCTTGTTGCATATAGCTTTAGACACAGCCCTGGTTAAATATGATATCAACAGAAAGTTGATTAAATGAAGGGGATTATGACACCCATCATTTTTGGTGTTATTGTCGGGGAAGACTAATTGAAATTTTCTAATTAGGTGTCAACAAGAGCAACAATCATTCTTTTAGTAATTAAAGAAAATTTACCTAATTTATGAGTAGACCACAAGATTCCAAGGGTAGATTTCTCCCCAAAATATCTAAACAAGAAAATGCATCATCCTCTAGTTTAAGAAAGGACGTTGAGCAAGAATTGGAGGCACCATTATCTCCTATAAGATAAGAAACAAAATTTCCATCTCTATAATTTTTGGATCAGTCACTAGAACCAACTAAAACCTTAGGGATGAGGATTATTTATCAAGATCCATTGAGGGAAAGTTTTCATTCTCAATTGAGTAGTCAACCCCCTACTCCTGACTTTTCACCATCCCCAAAACAGACCACATACCACATTGATTAGGAGAAGGGATTATAAAATACTAGAGAGATGGAACGAGAAGCTGAAAGAGAACATGAGAGAACCTTTACCTATCCCCTTCATATCAAGGATGATGAAACCACTATGAAAAAAATTTCACCTACACACTTGCCCACATTTAGAGGAATGCCATCTGAGGATCCTGACCAATTTTTGTTTGAGTTTAAAGTACTATGTCAAATTTATGATTACAAGATAGATAATCAAAAATTGAAGTTGTTTCCATCTACCCTGAAGGATGTAGTAATGAAGTGGTTTATGGGATTAACATCTAATTCTATTGCCAATTGGGAACAAATGGAAACTGTCTTCCTAGACAAATATCAAGATTATTGTAGAGGAAGAAATTGAAAGGAAGAATTTTTCAAAATCAAACAGGAAGAAGATGAAAATATGGAATATTATTTGGATAGACTCCTCTTTGTGAGTAAAAGATGTGGATTTGTACTTCAAGAGGATTTAAATAAAACCATTTTTATCAAAGGTTTGGATGATGAATCTAAGGAAACCTTTGATTTAATTGGCAGAGGAAACATTGCTCAATTAAGAATGGACGAAATCATAGAAATTTGTAGAAACTATTCAAGAACAAGGGGTGGACCTAGAAAAGGGAAAATGGTTAAAATTTTGAATAGATATGAACAAATTGATGGATGAATTGGCAAACTTTAAAATAGACATATTAGTTCAATTAACCTCCACCATGGATGGATTGCAACCTAAAGCAAATGCCCAACTTGAACCATTAGCCATGTATTGTCCTAGATGTAGGAAGAAGCATGCAATAAGTGAATGTCCTTTGGATAAAATGGAAGTATGTTTTTTCTGTGAATCTAAATAAAATGATACTCACACTTGTTCTTTTTTACCACTCATAAAAAATCAGCTCAAACAAACCAATACATCATCCACCACAAAAGAATTAAATTTTATTCAGAGACAACCTAACCAAGGACAGTTTATGCCAAGACCAGCTCCTAATCCCTGGATGATGCCATGGGCAGCTCAAACAGTACCACAAAGTTGGGGATAGCCACCTTGGGCCCCTTAACCCACATGGCATCCTCAATATTTGGTAAGTCAATCTTGGTATACTCAAGGACATCAGGAACCTTAGGTTGGTCAAGGAAATCCTTATGCTTGGCCATAACCTAGATGGAGCCCTAGTAATTATGTCCAAGGAAAAACATATCCAAATCAGAACCAACAAGCCATAATGGGACCTCTAGCATAAAATCCATAGATTGAAAACATAGTTTAAACCTAAATGCCAGCACAACCAGTAGCAAACCCAAGAAACAAACAAACAACTCCTGTATACGAAACAGAACCAAAAAAATCAATTGATTTAAATACAATGGATTGTAAAAACATTTAAACCAGCTCTGGCAAACTAGTTAGCAGTCCACTTGTTATAATCACTGAGATGACAGAAGAAGCTAAAACCCCTAGCATAGTTACACCTAAAGAAGATGACAAAGAAAAAGATAAGGAACCATAAATAAATTATACTAAGATTCCATTTCCAAAAAGACTTAAAGAAACCATAGAACTTAAGGAATATGAATTGGTGCAGGAACTAAGAAGATTGAATATTAAAATACCATTGTTACAAGCAATTAAGGATATTCCAGAGTTGAACAAGTTAATCAAATTATTATGTTTTAAAAAAAAACCTAGAAAAAAGAAGCAGTACCCCAAGACTATTTAGGTAGATGGGAAACTTACTGATTTATTAGCAGGAAAACTCCTACTACCTAAATATGGAGATCCTAGAAGCCCTGTTATTTCTATTTCTATAGGGAATAAGGATATACATAACATTTTGATTTATTTGGGTGTAGATATCAATGTAATAACAATGGACACTTTGAAAATATTACCATTAATAGGTATACAACCTACTAATACCATATTGTAGATGGCAGATCAGTCTGTAGCGAAACCAAAAGGAGTTATTGAAGATGTGGTAGTAATGGTGGAATCATGGGAATATCTAGTTGACTTCCTTATATTGTAGCCAAAAGGTAAAACACTTGGTTATCCCATTATTTTGGGGAGTCTATGGTTAGCTATAGTTCCTGCCTTAATTGATTGTAGGTCAAGTGATATGAATATTTCAAATGGTAAGAATTCTAAGAAAATTTCATTATATCCATTTGCATGACCTTTTATTGATAATCAAGTGAAATTATGGGTTGATATCCTAGTATTAATGAGCAAAATCTATCTTCTTTAGCTATGATAGCATTGCAAGATCATGTATGGGAAATAGATGATATGGTTAATCATTCATTAAATGAACATTAATCATCATTGGAGTAGTCAGGATTAGTTCCAAAACCATCATAGTTAGTTCTAGAACCATCATATTTAGTTCCAAAACCATCACATTTAGTTCTAGAACCACACAAATTCTTTGCAAGTGAAGATAACTTCACTCCAAAGGAACATGATTTCTCTTGGGGAGAGGAAGGATCTATAGCATTAGCTTTATAGATATCAGGAGATGGTGAAGAATTTTTGGAAAACAGCAGTAATGAGGAGTTTGACCTACAATAAGATAAGTATCATAACTCTTCCTATTGTCTTTTGTCTAGCATTATGCCTCTAGGAACTTTCAGAGATGTTGCTACATATCATATTTTTTTACCACATGCCTGTCCACTAAACACCTTAATGGAACCCTTTAAACAAATTAGTTCATCATATCTTGGAACAAAACATGTTGAGATTCAACTAGGAAATTTTTTGAATATTAATAGTTGGTTAAAGAATGATGAAGAAGTCAAACTATTTGATGTTTTGAAGGATCATAATAAATCATTTTCTTGGGACTATAGAAATGTGAATGGAATTCATTGAGTATTTGCACCCATCACATTTATACTATAAATATTAGACCAATTAGGTAACTTCAGAGAAGGATTAATCTAGCCTTAAGGGATATAGTCAAACAAGAAATTGAAAAACTATTACAAGTAGGTTTTATCTACCCTATCTCAGATAGCCAACTGGTGTCTCCTCTTGTAATTGTCCCTAAAAAGAATGGAAAATGGAGAATTTGTGTTGACTATAGGGAATTGAATAAAGCCACCCTAAGAGATTATTTTCTCTTACCATTCATAAATTAAGTCTTAGACAACCTTTTAGGTAAATAGTACTTTTCCTTCTTAGATGGATTTAGTGGATATAATCAAATTAGAATTGCTACTGAGGATCAGGACAAAAATACATTTACTTGTCCATGGAGTACCTTTGCTTACAGGGTATTTCCATCTGGATTATGTAATGCTCTAACAACCTTTCAAAGAGTTGTATTAGCAAATTTTGTAGACCTAACAAATGACTATGTGGAGGTATACATGGATGAATTTACTGTGTATGGAGATACATTTGATGATGCCTTAAAAAACTTGGATAGAGTATTAACAAGATGTGAACATCATCACTTGTCTCTTAGTCATGAGAAATGTTTGATGATGGTTGATGAAGGGATCGTATTAGGGCACCATATTTCAAAAAGAGGAATTTAGGTTGACCAAAACAAAATCAATATTATTTCAGACTTGCCTACTCCTCAAACTCCCATAGATATCAAATCATTCTTAGGACATGTTGGATACTATAGGCATTTTATCAAGGATTTTAGTAAAATTGTTGCCCCCATGTTTAAATTGCTTACCAAGGACTGTGAATTTATTTGGGATGAACAGTGTCAACATGCTTTTGAATAAATTAAAGATAAATTAGTAACTACCCCAGTATTGCAAGGACCTAATTGGGAGAAACATTTTCACATCCAAATTGATGCCTTAAATACATCAATTGGTGCAATTTTGGGATAGAAAGATGAAGAAGGAAGAATGCATGCTATTTACTACCTAAGTAAAAATCTTACTCCCGCTAAAATAAATTACACTACCACTAAAAAAGAATTTCTAGCTATGATCTATGCAATCAATAAATTTAGACATTACATTATAAGGTACAAAATATTTCTACATACAGATCACTTAGTAATTAAATATTTAATGAACAAACTAGTGGTTAGAGGTAGAATAATTAGATGGTTATTACTTCTACAAGAATTTGATATTACCATTGTAGAAAATCTAGGCAAATCTAATGTGGTAGCTATTTTTTTGTCAAGATTGACCACTACAGGGGAGTAAGATCTAGTCAAGGACAACTTTCTAGATGAACAATTGTTTTTTATTGTAGCTAACACACCATGGTTTACTAACATGGAAAATTATCTTACAACAGGGAAGTTTCCTCCTTCTTTCACTAATAAATAAATAAAAAAATTAATCAAAACTAGTGCATAGTTTAAATAGTTAAATGCAATGCTATTTAAATGTGGTCCTGATTTGGTTTTACACAAGTGTGTAAGAGAAGATGAAAATTTTGACATCCTTCAGGCATGTCATGATGAACCAAGTGGAGGACACTATTCAGTGAAATAACAACTCACAAGATACTTGGCATTAGTTACTATTGGCCATATTTGTACAAAGATGTGAAGAGATATATCATGCAGTGTGATCCTTGTCAAAGGATGGGACAACCAACCATTACCAATGAAATGCCTCTATAAATAGAATTAGTGATTGAACCATTTGAGAGATGGGGATTGGATTTTGTTAGACCTGTTAATCCTCCTTCACAAGGAAAAGAGCACATTCTTGTGTGTACTGATTATGTAACAAAATGGGTAGAAGTGCAAGCTTTAAAATATACCACTACAGAAGCAATTGCTAATTTCCTTTAGCACAGAATTATGGTAAAGTTTGGAGCACCAAGAAGCTTAGTTTTAGACCAGGGACCACAATTTATGTCCAATATGATCTAGCCTTTCATAATGTATTAGCAGATCAATCATAGGAAGTCATCTCCCTATCACTCGCAAGTAAATGGACAAGTTGAAGTAACAAATTAAGAATTAGAAAACATCTCCACTAAAATATTTGAAGCTAAAAGAAGAGATTGGGTAAAAATACTACCTAAAGCTATTTGGGCTTATAATACAACTTGGAAAACCACAACAGGGTTTTCACCATATGAGTTAGTCTATGGGAAAAATCCCTTGTTGCCTATTGAGTTTGAACTACAGACATTGAGGACAGCAGCTAAGGTGGGAATTGAATTGGATGTAGCTCAAAAGGAGCGAATCCTTCAACTTAATGAATTAGATGAATTCAAAATGGAAGCACTTCACCAGACAGAGATAATCTAAGGTCAAAGGAAGCAATGGCATGATTCACATATCAAGGAAAGACAATTCAAAGTAGGAGATTGGGCATTGTTGTTTGATTCTAAGTACCAACAATTCAAAGGCAAATTAAGAACCAGATGGTTGGGACCTTATCAGATCAAGCAAATATTTGACAATGGTTCTATCTAGTTAATTCCCATTGATGGCAGTAGAAGAATACTCTTGGTCAATGGACACAGGCTAAAACTTTATAGAAAGCCTTCTACTAAGGATGAATTCTTGAAGCAAATTGAAGCAAATAAAGAATTTGATCATATGGAAGAACCCCGTTCTTCCAAAATGATCAAATAATCGGATGAAAAGATCCAAAATAAAGGGAAGAGAATGAAAACTAGTAAATAGCATTCTCTTCCCCAATAAAAATAAAAATTAAAATAAAAATAAAAATTAAAATTAAAATTAAAATAAAAGGAAAAGCATGAAAACCAGTAAATGGTGTTCTCTTCCCAAAAAAAAATTAGAGATCAATTAAAAATCAGTGATGGCGGTTGATCTTCTCAAATAAATGGCTAATTCAAATAATTTTTTTTTGAATTCTAACTATTTTCTAACCATTTTTCAAGGATGATGTGTCAGCATGATGGAGGGATTACATCATCAAGGATGGTAATTATGTTTTTAACTTGTTAAAGGTTAAATGGAAAGTTTGCATGTGTGATTAGACTTGATTTAGAAAGAATAGTATGATGAGTCATCTATTATATATCATGGTTAAATGTGAAAAATCATGAGAAGGATATTAATGATGGAATGAGTTGGAATATAACCATAAAGAATCATTCTTATGATTAAAGCAACTGAATCTGCTAGTTCCACAACTGAGTACAGTAGTTCCACAGCCAAAATTGATAAGTTTTGTAGCTGAGTACAATAATTCCACAACTAAATTTGCCAAATTAGCAACTGAATCCACTAGTTCCATAGCTAAAATCATCAGTTCCACCGATATGAGAAGTAATTTTTAGCTAAACTTTGAAAGATTCAAAGAAGAATGAATCATGGGAATTAAAAATAAGTTAGAATTAGACAATGATACCCAACTCTTTGCAAAATTAACAAACTAATTCACAGCCAAGAATGAGGAATTAGCATAAATTAAAAGACAACTAATGGAGAATGAGGAAAAATGTAAAATACAAACCTCTATGTCAACAGTATCTACACAGATTGAATTGACTTATCTGCCACTCAAGTAGTTATGGGATGAAACATGCAAAGAACTCAGTAAAATCAAAACATCCAATACAGACTTGAAAGGAAAACTAGTGAAAGAAGAGAAAGCAAGGAAGGAATGGGAAGACAATTTTTACAAGGAGGAAAATGATAATTATAAATGTCTTATGAAAATACAAATAGTTTGTATGATGAGTGAGAATTTGCTTGCGTGTAAAAGACCTTCTCCTATTTATAGCATGTTTTTAGAGGAACAATTTATTCAATGGCAATTAGAAAGGATAGCATGTGGCCTTCCACATGAAATAAAAGATGGTGCTAATTTCTCAACCACCTACTCCTTAGCTAATACATAATAGAAAAACCTTCTTTGTGAATTTTACCTGTGCAATTTTATGCTAGAAAGAAATACAAGTTTTATGATCAATTTGTATGTAGGAGAAAGCCAGCTTAATGCATTTGTCTCTGTTCTTCAAAATCAGATTGCATGGAAAGAAAGGGAGTCAGAGCATTGGTCAAAGGCTAGTTCATCTAGTCTCTGTATGAGAATTCATTATGGTAATCCACTCACCTTTGATACATATTTCCAATCCCATGAATTCAATGATAAATTCAAGGGACCTTATCTTTTTAGTTTACAACAAAGCATAGATGTCTTCACCTCTTATGAAAGGGAAAATTTTGATAATATCTATGATGCATGTTTAAAAAAATGGGAATTTCTCCCAGTGGCATTAAAAGGAAGGGAAGTAATATCCCCTTTAAATGTGATATAGAGTTTATAAAGGGCAAAAGTTTTATGCACAATAATTCCTCAGATCAATGAAACTCCCCTGAGCATATGGATAAGAATGCGGACAAAGCCACCTCTACTTCTCATCCCCATATCTCCTTGGAAAAATAGAGAATCTCAACATCCCACTCAATTTGAGGAATGGAAAATAAAATTAGAAGCAAGAGTAAGGTATAATACTTCTAAATCAAAGCATTGGGATATTCAGTTCCATCCATTTGATCTAAGAAATCAAATAGAATGCAGGATATACAATCCCAAATTTGAAGAGTGAGTTTTTAAAGGGACTTACAAACAAGTAAGTATGGGGGAAGTGATGAGGCCAGGATATGCCCAATAAATGTATAATAAATGACCTCATCTTACTCTCTCTTTATATTAAGTTTGATTGCATTTTTTAACTTTTATTTTGATCTAAGATGAGTTAGGATGTGATTATCCATCTTTTGTTGATTATGATTCTAACGTTTTAAAAGACCTATAATTCCTAACAAGTGTGTTGGAAAATTCTAGTTTTATAATAAAATAGGTCATCATTAGACTAAAGCACAAATATGAAGTGGATTACATGTTTTTGGAAGCATTAGACTCAATTCAGATTAGTTCTGGAACCTACAGAATCTATTCTAGAATCATCACAATTAGTTCTGAAACCTGTAGAATCTATTCTGAAACCATCACAGCTAGTTCCAGAACTCCACCATACTATTTCAAGTTGTCACATTTTTAGACTTAGCTCTATAACTCTATATTTAGCTTTGATACTCCTATAGATAAGCTCTGTAACTTTTGTGGCTAGATATGGAACTGATAAGGATCTATTCCAAATGACTGGCAATCTATCAAATCAATGATCCCATTAAATCAGGAACAAATTGCTAATTTTTTGAACTTGAAAAATAAAGACATTTATCACACATCTAGACATCTAGCAATATCTTGATTCAACATCTATTATGAGCATGATTTAGTTCCATCATATCTATGAAATAGTTATAGCTATCAAAGCATCTATATATACAGACCTAGAAATTTAGTAAAAGAGATAGATATAGAATATAGAAGATAGAGAAAATCATTGAAGAATAAAGAGATAAAGGATAGATTATTACATTTTTAATACAAAAAATTTTATCAATGAAATAGCCATTTTTGTTTTGAAAACAAATTAAATTGTTCAAATCTCGTTCTAGGTGGAGCAAGGGCCCACTCAACCAGGATCTTCATTTTTGTCGATATTTATATTTCTATTCACAAAAGTAAATAGGTAACTCTGTTAAATTTATAAATGCTTCCAACTCTTTAAAGTTAATATTTTTGTAAATTTTTTCCTGCAGGCATTTTAGATTAAATTTTCATTTCTGCAATGTGTGTTTGTTTCCAGCAATCTATTTCATTTTTGCAATGTGTGATTATTTCCAGCAATCTATTTCATTTCTACAATGTGTGTTTGTTTTCAGAAATCAATTTCATTTCTACAACATGTGTTTATTTCCAAAAAAATTATTTCATTTCTGCAACGTGTGTTTATTTCTATCAGATTTGCATAGTTTGATTCCAATAAGGTTTTAACCAAGAAATCCTTAAGACATTTAAAACCCCCCAAAACAAAAAAAATACAAATACCTCCATTCAATTACTAAATCACTACTATTCCTCTTGTTGCATATAAATTTAGACACAGTCGTGGTTATATATGACATCAATAGAAAGTTGATTAAATGAAGGGGATGATGACACCCATTACCTATGGCCTATGTGCCAGCTTTGCTTATTTCACTTGTATGTGTATATGGCATTTGAACATGCATTTTACACTTATTTTCTAGTGTGAGTGACATGTGCCCATGTCCCTTATTTTCATGGACCCTTGGCCATCCCTGTATGCTTCTTGCTTCTTTCTTTTTTGCTTGATTGCTTGTTTTCTTCTCAATATGTGCAATTTCATGATCCATATCATGCATTTACCTTGATTTTTTAGATGCCATGATGGACATCATGCTCCATCCCTCCTTGACAACTAAAAACTTAAATCTAACATTTACAATTCTATTTTAGTACATTTCACATGCTTTTACATTTTTATATCTATCTAGGCATACTCCTCTTGATCTAACAAACTCTCAATACAAACATTGCTATATAGTGTATCTATGAATATTTACACCCTTGTAAGACTCTTTTCTTCTGAGGGTAGTAATTTTAGGTTCATCATTCCTAACCTTAGAAGAGGGGACAACAAATAATGGTTTTGTCATAGAGATCAATGCTCCTAACAATTGAAATAATAACATTCAAATCACCCAATTCAGAATCTAGAGGTTAAACCAATTAGAATAAAGTAGAAAAATAGTGATAGTTTTAGATTAGTAACCAATTTTAGCATAGGATAATAGCACAAAAAATAGATATTAGTGCCAAAGATAGGGGTGTACTCATTTTGGTGTTCCTATCTTTGTAGAAAAACACTCATGCTTTCTAAAAATAAGCAAAAAAATTAGTTCAATATAATTTTCTCAATGAATCTAGATATAGGGGGTTATCATGCATGACATGATGGTTGTAACTTTAAGTTTTAGATTATGCAGTTGACATAAATTCTAGATTAGAATCCATGTTTTATACACTAGTGACTAGGGGCAATGTGCATGGCACATTGGTCTTCTTTTATTTTTGATTTTAGTTTATTTTCTAGGCATTCTCAATAGTTGCATGCCTTACTCCATTTGCAAGTGGTCAACATCACTTTTAAGTTGAAATTTCATACAAGTTTAACTTTTTGAGTACCTAATTTCCTGATTTGTATTTCATATAAGCCTAGTACATTAGTTTTTGAGTGGATTTCATACAAACCTAACCTCCATCTTTTGAAATGGCCAAGAATGGCCTAGTTTTTAGCATACATTCAAGCTATCCATGCCACATTGTTAGATTTATGGAACATCCATGGAATCCTTTAGCCATCTCATATGTCATCTATTCTATACTAACATCACTTCATAGCTTCACTTCATGGGCCAATAATGGTGCCAAATGGCCATCCTTTTTATTCTTGAGCCACCTATTTAGAGGGATTGGACACATAGTCTAAACATTGATTGACACACGTATGATTCATTAGCTTCACTCATTTGGTGATGATGGAGACAAAGGGATAGCCTTTGCATTCTTGAGCCACCTTTTAGGGAATTAAGTACTCAGCTCCATCCACAATATTAGTCTTGATTCAACACATACCCAACATCATCCAACAGAATCTAGTATCACATGTTTTATATTAGTTCACATACCCAGTGAGGTGTATTTGTTCATTTCTCTTCCTCTTACTTAGATTTTATACATTCTTATTTTAGATATAGTGTATCTAATAAGAACTGATCTATTTTTATGTTTTCATTAAATATTCACACTTCATATTGTGTTCTTTCTATGTACATCCAACATCACACAACTTCATGAGATTTTCCCTTATAGGTAAGTTTAGGTATACTTTTTAATTTTTTTTATCCTAATATTTTGATTTATTGAATCAATAGAATAAAGGGGGGGGGAATTTATTCATATAGAATGAGAAATTGGATGACTTAATCATGGTTAATGACACCCAATCCATAGGTCCTCTTCTTACTCACACAACCCTTCTAGGTTGTTCTTTTACTAATTCCCAGTCATCCCCAGCATTCTAGACTTAACCATTCTAGGCCCAAGCAAATATTTTAGGTCCAGATCCATCCCCCTAGGCCTCATTCCCTTAGGAAAATAGTGACCAACTTGGATAGGATCACCAAAACCTAGGGTATCTTGATTTTGGCACTATTGTCCATATTCATTTTTGGTCCTAATAGTTAGATTATTTCAGATCCTTATCCTTTTCTTTGTCAGCCTAACATGAATTCATTTAATCCATGATTATTAATTCCCTATATAATACCATTTAAAGTCCATTTAGAGGGGTTGGCACTCATTTACAAAGGAGAAGTAAGAATACAAGTAAGTACACTCAAGAACTCTTCCCTATTCTCTACATATAATCTTCTAAGATCATTTAAAGCTTATTTAAACCTTTTCACCAGTCCCTAGCCATCTGAATTACATCTAGTTTCACATCTAGTTTAATTTAACAGACATAATTGCACCAAGCTCTTTAATGGGAGAACTACATTAGCTTGATCCCTCCTCAGAATATTGGTATGTAGGTAGTGTTCCCACACATAGGGTATGAACTATGTCCAACTTATCCTTTACACACTAACCATTTCTCTCTCTTTCCCAAGTTGCCATTCAAGTTCAAGCACAAAGAGCTCCTAGGGATTTTAAGATTAAAACAAACACACAATGAGCTCTATAGAATTTCAAGCTTTGATATTTCATCAATAGGGTAATATAGACCTACTGAGTAGAACCCAAAAAACTCATATCACTTAGATAATAGGGTGTCCCATTTTTAGCACTCCTAGCCAATCATAAAATGAAGTTTAGGAACTTATTTCCAACACTATCCCAGTCTTGTACCTAAATTCTTAGACCTTGTCTCAAACCAAATAACACAAAATAAGCTAAGTCATATTTTCTCTTATTTATTACTATTTTTATAAAAATCAAAAGTAAAATCTATTTACTTAAATTAGTGGTTTAATTATTGCAAATTATTTACTAATTTACTTTACTTTGAACCTGTTTATTAGTTAGGAATAAAACTCCATTATTTTGAAAACAATAATACACTTAGAGATAGAAAATGATCCTCAAACTTTATAAAATTTTATGAAACATTATGAAAATATGTTTAACACATGAAATGGATTTAATTAACCCATAATCACCTATGATAAAACTTGACCATGACTTATCTCCTCATGACTTACCTAAATTTCTATATAACTACAACATGATTTTACCTTAACTTCTCCAAATTAACCTTAAGCCACGCTAACAAGGTTAAATGAAGACTCTAGAGACCATATAAACATGACATGAATACATGAAAATACCATGACAAGTTTGAAATTGGAGGGGGTGACCAAATTTGACTTGGGGTCAAATTTGGTCAATAATATACATAATTTCATTATTAGTAAATTGGCTAATCATTTAAACTATTTTATTTATCTAGCTCCAAAATTTCAAGTCATGATTGCAGATGGTGGCATAATCAAATGTTATATAAAATTCCAAAGTATTAATATTGCCATGAGGGACTACCTACTTAATTATCATATGTTTGACAATCTTGTGGGTGGGGCTAACATTATTTTTGGAGTATAATGGCTCATGAATTTAAACATAATAGAGATTAATTTCCAATATTTTTTCATGTGTTTTCATTTTGAATGCAGGACATTTTAAATATGGGGATTAAAGGAAAAGTAACCCCAATTGGTTAGTGTATAAACTTAAAATTGGCCACAAATAGATTTTGACCAAGATTCAAATTAATTCTTACCATCCATTTCAAATTAAACTTGGGAATTAATAAACATCCTAAATTTCCTTGTGAATCATTCATCAATACTTAGAATCATGTTAAGACATCCCTAATTAAGGTATCCTATCATATACAATAATAACCTCTCATAGGTTCATTCCTAAACACCTTACATATCACAACTATCAATTTGGCCTATAGATCTATTAGGTGGGGCACTTACACACTTAAATCAAATCTTGGAAATACTAAAATTCTAATCAAAATCAATTAACAATCCAAACTAAATTAAATGCCTAGTTGAATTATCCATTTAAAATTAATGAATATCTAAATAAGTAAATTCAAAACTTCAAAATATCTCATCCTTTCATCATTGCCTTTATGACTTGTCAAGCTCTTTGAAAATATCCTAAAATATCTAATTATAAGAGACATGCCTAATAATTACAAATAATAATTACTTAACAACTATTAACTCTATTTAGGTTAGATTTGACTCACCTAGGTTTAGTTTGAACTCATTCCAAGCCTTAGCTCAACTGTAACACACCTTAAGTGAGATTTAATTCCTAAGGTTATAAATACAAGGCCATGCCTCTTAATTTATAATCTCTCATAAGCCAAAGTTATATTGTAACTTTGGAGAGAGACATAATCTATTTTGTTGCAATTAGTATTATAATGCCAAAATATTAATCCAAGCAATCAAAAGACACATCAAATTAAATGGCACCAAGGAGAGAAGGAGCCAACAAAATTCACTTTCCAAAGACTTCTTGATGCACAAGCTGAATAATCCACTCAATAAAGTATTTGGAGCTCCTAAGGAAGGTAAAAGAGTTGTTGTCTTTTATGTTTTTATTGCATTATCATTTAGATTTTGTTAATAAGGTATCCCTAGTATATAGGCTAGAAGTTTAAGTGTTATTGTGTTTATTTGAGTCTTATTTTCTTGAAATAACACTATACTAACCTCCCTTTTGGGAATCCTATCATCACATAATGGTGCACCCAATGGGCAGTGGGACTTGCACCCTACAAAGTTTCTCTTAAGGCCTTTAAGAGCATTTTACTAATGATTTTCATGTAAAAATTTGAGGTTGATAGCCAAAATAGGTGAAAATTAGAGGCTAAGGGGATTTTTTTATAGAATTTGTGAAGTTGACCTATGAAATTATGGTTTTGCTCTCTGGAGTCATGATATTAAAATAATACACAACTCACACAGTCATGATTTTTCTTTATTTCTATGTTTTTACATCTAACTTTTATTGTTTTTCTAACTATTTTCTACCTATAAGGATTTTAGTTATATTATAATACTATGACCATGATAGTCATATTATCATAAGACTATAATTTCACAAGTTACAATATCACCAAATAAGTTATGATATTGACCCTAAACTATTGGTGGTTTATGCTGACTTTTTAGGTTATGCTTCAATATCATGACTCTTAGAGTAGTGATATTTCCATATTATTAGTGAATTTGACACTACATTATCAATATTGCATTTTATACTCTATTTTCCTATAAGTTATGATATTGTACTGATAGTTATATTTTTGTAGAGTTGTGGTTTTTCTCTGTATTTTATAGTTTTACATTTTGTAAAGCTGAGAGTTGGGAAGTGATTTATTCATTAATGAAGTGATTCTAAGAATAAGGAATTTATAATGTGTTTTTTGATAAAGGCCATAAGGAAACATTTAAAACACTTCTAACTTACAAATTTCACATCTCAAATTGGTGTTTTAATAATCTTTTTGTTTAAATAATTTTTGTTTTATTTCAAGTTTTTAATAACACATGTTGAAGGTCTAAAACTTCACAACACATTTCATTTTGGTGATTAAAATGAAATCTCACACTAGATAAATACTCTTAAGAGTTTCATTTTTATTTATTATTTGTTGAAGTTCTTTGTTTTTAATCAAAATGATTGATGCATGTATTCTCTCCCCCATCCCCTTTAGAGAACTTAGGTAACCAAAAGATATCTCTCTTTGACTCAATTTATTTAGTATGAAAGAATGAAAATAATATCATTAAGGCCATCATCAAGTCCATATGGTTTGGGCAATCCAAACATGACCCTAAAATTATTTTCACTTGTCTTTTATTTTCATGCATTTTGGCTTGTGATCAAGAGTTTATCGCCTCCTCATGGGTTATTTAGGGAATCATTGATCCAGGAATTCATCTCCCAACATTATTTCAACACCAATACATGGTGGGGTATTTAAATTGAGGGTGACCCATTGGGATGCTTGTTTTGAATAGTTAAAACAAAGCTCTGTTAGTGGTACTCCAACTCAGACCATAAGGGAAAATCAGACATTGCACTAAACTAAGCAAGTTACATATGTATTGGTTGTGAAAATAACAAGACATTTTCAAAATAATTTAGTTAATGCATATCTAATTGAGGTGATTGCATATCTAGTGTTATCCATACTTGTAACCATCTATAAATGTGTGAAAATTGATATATTAGAACAACCCCACTTGTTGTAGACATATTGTTGATGTAGGGTGAGTAGATTGAAGTTCCATGTCATAGTAAAAAATCTTAGGAGAAGAGGGGACCTAAAAACCTACTTTTCATGCATTTTTATTATCAAATTAACACTTAAAATACTCCCAAGAGAGAGTATATTGATAGAATTGAATAGTACCATGCAACCTTGTTAATTTTAGGATCTATGATGTTACACTTAGGTGTTTGGGTCATTTTATCCTTTATTGCATGGTTTTTGAGTCTAAAATATTGGTTTCTTGTACCATCTCCAAATAAGTATTGTCTTATACATAACTCGATTTTTTGAGGAGGTGTTATGCCATCCATTTGGCATCATATCTTTGCCTTAACCTTTTAACAAATATTTGTGTGTGTGTCATTTGATTTAAAAGGATAATGTTACATTACCCAATTCATTTCAAGTTTTATACCTTTGATTCTTTAAACAAACCTTTGATTTTATCTTTAGAGCATGATATTATCATTACGTTGATCAAATCATTTCATAGACTTATTTGCCTTGTGTGCCAAATTTCTAATTATGAAACCAAAGACACATATTCCATTTGGATATTTACCTAGTATCATTATGTCATTAATCTTTATCTATTGTTTTTTATTTTAAATAAGACTAGTTTTCTTAAGTGGAGTTTTTAATTAACCTTGCCAAGTTCAAATATAAACAGTCATTGATTTATTCATATGCCTTGTGTAATTTTGGCCTAGACATCGATCTTTCTCTTGGATTGTGTAACTTAAGTTAATTATTTATTCAATTTTAAAAATATTTTTTTTGACTTTATTTGGTAGAAATAGCATATCTTCGGTATGCCTTTTGTTTTATGCCTTGTGATAATTGATCAAGTTCATGTCTAAAGTTTAATGCCCAGTTTATACCTAAGTGTTTCAGATTTATTAGATTAAATCTCTCATCTTATTTTATTTTAATTCTATATTTTGTGCCTTTTCCAAAAGACCTAGCATATGTCTATTTTGAGCCTAGATTTTGTGCCATGTTTGGCCAAAATACCTATCAACTTTTGTTTTCTTAGATTAGAATTTTTTGGAAAATTTTGTACTTAGATTTTTGCATTCCTATTTTATTTCATCCACTTAAAATTTTGTGTAAGATATTTGACATTAGACATTTGATGCTATAATATTTTATACCAAGTTTTAGTAGATACTTTTTTGAGATACAACCACATTCCTTCGACCAAGTTAGAATAAGTTTGAACCATTTGTCCTTTAGACATTGTTTAAAGAGTTTATAAAACTCTAGGCCTTCTTGCAAAAAAATTATCACTAATTTGAATATGTCTCATTATACTCATAGTGGAGCCATGTGCAATCTAGGATAAGGTAATGTGGTTGAAAAATAAGACTTTATTCAATACCCTTATTGTGAAGATGTAGTTTGTGATATTGATCCTTAGCTACCTTATAACACTCAATTGAGATAATAAATCCAATATCTTTTGTCTCACTATTTGATTAATATGCCTCCATACTCAGATTAGGACCAAGAAAAATAGTGTAGTACCTATTTAGTATAATTTATATTATATAATAATCCCAATAACAACTATACTAAATTATGATTCCATCAACATATGATCCATAATTTTTTGATCATCACTAGATTGCAAATAAGGATGAAGTTTTAATTAGAGCTAAATAGGTAGGATCCAAGTTTCTAGCATACTTCCCCCATAAAAACTTGTTAAGTATAGCTAGAGTGCCTTATAGCATATCTTATGATCAAAACATTGAACATTCCTCTTATAACAATCCTCAGACTATAGTGTTGATGACATACTGAGATCCATGTGTACTTGTCATAAGAAAAGGCCTCATGGAGGACCATTTTATTTAGAAGCATATAGCATACCATACCTATTTGAACTTAGCACATAATTTCAATTACATGACCATGTC
The DNA here is from genome assembly GCA_037957365.1 of Torreya grandis. NCBI lineage: Eukaryota > Viridiplantae > Streptophyta > Pinopsida > Cupressales > Taxaceae > Torreya > Torreya grandis. Next base: position 1,202,211 of record JARHVA010003863.1, read on the forward strand.
AAATGCTTTATTTATCAAGATAGCCCTTCAATAGGAGTATTAATAGAATTTGATAGGTAACAAAAATTTGTATTTAGATCCATTCATGTAAAGCACTTCAATTTGAGACATGTTCAATGCCTTAGCTATTGAATAACTATCTACTACTTCTAAATATATGAATGAGCCAAATGAAGTGGATAACATGCAAGTGTCATCCAATCCAAACCAAATTGGTTTAATTATACAAATAATTAATCCATAAAATGTGACTTTAGTTAACACCATGAGTATTTCATAATAGTAGGGGTAGAAACTTATATCTCCCAACCACAACAAGATACATCTAATCCTCAACTAGCTACTTCTTCAAGCACACAACCACAAGGATTAATTAGTCAAAAAATAATTGGTGCCTTGCCTCAACAAAATATGATCAATGTTACTTCACCATAATAGGTGACAACTAACATTCTACAATAATAGGAACACTCCAATTTACCAATGTACTAGAGATTGAATATTTTTCCACCTCAATAAGGGGAAACTAATGTTTCACCTTGTTAGGTAGTGACAAGTTTACCTCTTCAGTCATATAACAACATGCCTTCACAAGCGATGTATGATCAATAATGTACATCTATTGGTCAATGATAAATTCTAGATCTTCAACAAGCATCTAATTCACAACAAATGTTTACATAATCAAGAAGTTATATTATTCCATAAGTAATAATTAGGAAATAATTACCTTTTATTCCAAACATGACACAAATACAATGATATGGTCTTGCTTCACAACAAGTTCCCCTTATTCAACTAGGTTTGACTAGTTGAAAGCAAGTACTTATTCAACCTCAATAGGCATAATATTTCACTTAGAGCCATATCCTCCCATCTCAATCATAATTTCCCTAAAACTAGGCCTGTATACAAAATATTAACCAAAATATCACACCATAATGCATGCAATTTTAAAAATCACATCATAATCCATGAATGTATATTCTTAGTAAATTCTATAGCCAAACCAACCTTCTAAAGCAAAACATGCCTCCACTATACCCTGCTCAATGTAATCCACTTTTGACCACCCAACCTCCACCTTAGGCCAATGTTCCATCAAATTTCCTAGCACAAGAACTATAATAGATGAAGGATATAATTATTACCATCTAAGATGGAAAATACACCAAGAAGTTTAAGTTGGATGATGTGTGTTCCTACCCATTCAAATTGAAGTATCTACAAATACCATTTCTTCCAAGGTATAGACCACTAATGCTTGACAAGTACAAGGGTAAAAGAGACCAAAAGCTCATTTAATTAAACTATTTATCCCTTTCTATCCAATGTCTTATAGCGACATATACCTGCTAATTTTGTTTCCTTAGAGTCTAGCAAGACAAACATTGGAGTGGTTCTTGGAATTGCTAAAGAACTCAGTATCTAATTTTGATGACATTTTAGATAAGTTTGTATAACATTTCCCTTACAATCTCAAACATGAGATTTCTTTGGTAGATTTGACTCAAGCCAAATAGAATCCTTGTGAAATTTTTACAAGCTATCTATAGTGATGGAGAGCCATTGCTAGCTTCTTCACTCGTAGTTTACTAGATAAACAACTAGTTGTTGTGTTTACCAAAAAAAATTCACAATGAGATATCTTACCATTTGGAAATTTAGTGTGCATAGACCTTCAAGGAAATAATTAAAAAAGGTTTACTAATCAAAAAGTCCCTCATTAACAAAGGGATTATCAAAATTACCTCATCAAATCTAAACTACAATCAAAACCAGGGAAATGGTCAAAATAAAAATCATAACCAAGTCTAAACACAAGCATCGGCACTAGCCCAGGCCAACAATTATGACAAATACAAGTAGTTTAAACACAAAAATAATGTTTTTGGAAATGGAGTGACTGAGTCATGTCATGTCCAAATAGTGCAAACACCATCTGCTCAACTAATGCCAAAATGGAAATTATGCCAAACTAATAACCTATTTTTCAAACACAACTTTCATAGTAGCCTAGACTAGCTCATCAAATGCAACAATAATTTCCTTTGAAAATCCCTCCTCTACGGTAAAACGGACCTATTCGTTTAGTATTTAGTGACCTTGGAGATCCCATTAAATCCATGTTTCACAAACTATCCATCACTAATCTAATTAGTTATCCCATTCCTAAGCACTATCTTAAAGTAATTCCTTATTCAGATTGGTATCAATAAAATGAATTCTATGAATATCATTAGGTTAATGGACATAATCTATTTCATTGTGTGAAAATCAATCATCTCATTTAGAATATGTTGGAAAATGGGGAGATAATAATGGATAATAGATCTTCTACATCTAATCAAAACTTGGGTATTTATCAAAACCCCTTTCCAAAACAAAATAATAACAACCAATAATAACAGTAGTAAAGTCTAAAATAATAAAAACATTATCAACAATCCAAAAAATAATATAAATATCAATAATAATATAACCAACATGAACCAAATAGATGAAACTAATGCCAAAACTATGCCAACAACCAATAGACCTACCACACAGTTACACATGACTGCAACAAAGTTGTAGGCCATATTATGGGAGATCACATTTCCACCATCTCCATCATTCCAAGACCAAGTATTAACCAAATAAGACTTTTGATAATCAATTCTAACCAACTAACCTATGCCAATGATCCTTCCTTGATTTGGTCATATAAACAAGTGTACTAAAAAGTAAGGATTATTAATTTTAGACCTTATACCGATAACTCATCATTGACCTGTGACCACATACAAGTGCACTAGAAATTGAGAGTTATCTTATCTAGTCCCCTTATACCATCATTTTATAGTAATAATGGTCTTATATATTATCCTAATTATGTAATCACATCTCAATGATCAAAGATTACCATCCCAAGACCACAACCATATTCCACTCTACCCATCCAACCCATTATTATGGATAAAAACAAGCTATTTACTATTATACATGATAATACATTTGATATTGTGGAACAACTTCAAAAGACACTTGTACAAATTTTCATTTTATATTTTTTGCATATGTCAACCATCCACAATAACATCTTCATAGAGTTCCTAGGCTAATCATAAGTTCTCAATGACATAAGCCTAGATAAATTCAAAGATTTTTATAGACATCTAGCCCCCATCCATTAGTTATACATCAACCAAATTGATATGTCATCCCTTGTCTCTCTTCATAAAAATCAATTATACATCAAAGTTTTCATCATATGGCACAAAGTGAAGTGTGTCCTCATAGACAATGGATCAAGCCTAGCTATTATGTCTCTAAAACTCATCAAAATTCTTGGATACATAACATCTGACCTCTAACAAAAAAAATCACAATCAAAGTCTATGACAATGAAGAGAGAGAATCACAATTCACTATCAACTTTTTAGTTATCATTGGGCCTTTAACCCATGATATAGTATGCCATGTGTTAGACCTAGACCTTCCATATAATTTACTCTTGGGTATACCTTGGATACATGAAATTCATGCAATCCCTTCAACATTTCACTAGTGTATCAAGTTATCTTAGTCAAGTATATAGGTCATCATTCATGGATATTTATAGTCCTACGAGTATTACAAGCATTTGGAGGTCGAGTACGAAAGCTATAACTACCATTTTAGCTTAAATATAATTACCAAAAAGGAGAAGGAAAAAGAAATTATTACTGATTTACTAGAGGCCAATTTCATAGACCCTAATACCCTTGATTCATCTTCCCACATACCACCTCCTAAAATGTCCAATCATTTTACCATCATATCTAATGGCCTAGGAGAATATTTGACCCACTATATATTCCACCTTGCCAAGCTTTGATAGAATACCGAGTCCTATGGAAGACATAAATCAAAGCCATATTGCATGGAGTTCCATAAAAAATTAAAATTCAAACTACATATTCTATCTCCTTTCATTTTCACACCATCCATTGGCCAGGAATAAGAGCCTCTTGTAGATGATGAATCATGGTTGTATAATGATAAAGTAGTTGACTATTATAAATATGCCAAGTATCTTGTTCTAAATAGGATCATGGAGAAACATGCCTATGAAGGAAGAGGTATTAGACTAAATAATTAAATAATTCTTGAGTGAATTTCTACCACTTGGTACAAAGGAACCTATAGTCATATATTGAGACCACTTGGGGGTGACCCCATGTATCTTATTTGTGTTCCAATGCCAATGACTAGTGATGATGATGCCAATAATGAAGTATCGTCTAATCATATCCATTATGAATAGCTATACAATACCAATGTATTTGACACCCATGCCATTTATACCCATAAATCATGTATTCACCATAATCCACTTCCTCTATATCACCCTCAACTTATAACCTGAGACCAACAAGAATCCATAGTACATGTAGATGAGTTTGAGAATGATGAGGCCTTTTGATATTTTCTAGGGCTAAGAGATAATATTCTATTGGGGGAACATAAATAATGGTTATCCATCCAAATAGATCCTATAGCCTATTTTGGAGAATGGGTGAACACCCATTGCCACAAATAATTAAATAAAATAATGAGATCCCAAAGAGAAAACCTCTTTGAGGTACTTGTGCACCAAGGAGAAAGTACAGATAAAGGAAAATATTATAGTGAAAACCTATTTTAGGTTCTATAAGATGTGGTGTTCACATTTCCCTAATCATAGCTCAGGAGATCATCAATGATAAACTTTCATATGGGTCTGAGTTTAGTTCTAAAGAACAACATGCCTTTGACCAAATCATTCAAGAGTTTCTAATAGTGTTTGTCACATGTCCATACTTACCATTGGGGTATTTTGACTCATCTTGCCTAGGATAACTTAAAGATCTAGTCTAAATAGAAGATTTTATCATTTCTAGCCAATTTGAATCTTTGACAACCATTTTGGAGGATAATTTGAATCTTTTTATGGAAGACACTATAAAATTCCACATCAGGACTCTAAATGACCCAAAATGGATTAAATTAGTTGCATCCTTCACTAAGGAGGAACATGACATTTTTACTTCCCTTTTGAGGTAATTTGTTGACACATTATCTTGGGCCTATTTGGACATGCTAGGTTTAGACCCCACCTTATTTTTACACCACCTTATGGTACATCCTAATGCCAAACATGTGAAGTAGAAACTACAAAAGATGTATCCTCATATTGGTGTATTATTAAATAAAGATTTGGAAAAGATATTAGAAGCAAGATGTATTGGACTAATCAACTATTCAAAGTGGATCTCAAATGTTGTGCCTATTAGTAAAAATCCTAAAAAAATACAATTTACACTAATTTTAGAGATATGAACAATGCCTACCCCAAGCACAACTTTCCTCTAACAAAAATTGACATAATTATCAACTCCATAGTCAGGTATGAAATGCTTTCATTGATGGACATATTTACAAGATACTACTAGATCCAGATTGCACCAAAAGACCAATATAAAATAGTGTTCACCACTCCATGGGGAAAATTTTGTTATTAAATTATGACATTTGGTTTAAAAAATGCTAGGGCCAAATACCAAAGATCCATGACCATCATATTTCATGATATGATGCATAATATTATTGAAGACTATGTTGATGACATATTGGGAAAATCCAAGACCATGGTCGATCATCCAATAATAATAAGGAAAATATTTGAGAGGCTACATGAATACAAGGTCAGACTCAATCCTAAGAAGAGTGTTTTTGGAGTTAATTCAAGAAAATTACTAGGCCTCATTATGTCTCACCGAGGCATTGAATTTGATCTAGACAAAGTACAAGCCATTACCAAAATGCCACCACTTTCCAATTTGAAGTATCTCTATAGTTTATAGGGCAAGGTTCAGTCTATTAGATGATTCATTTCTTATTTGGCTAACAAATTCCATTTATTTAAACACATTTTGAAGAAATGTGTTACATTTCATTGGGATGATGAATGCTACAAATCCTTCTAATACCTCGAAGACTATCTTACCAATCTACCTATTTTATTATTATAAATGCCAAAAAAGTCATTCCTACTGTACCTATCAGCCATAGGTAAAGCCTTGGGTCACTTCTAGATCAACATGAAAATACTATAAAAGAACATGATGTGTACTATCTAATTCATACATTGATTATGTATGATCATAACTATACACCCATTTGAAAAAACATATTTAGATATGCTCTTTATGGATAAAAGACTATGACATTACATGTTAAACAATAAGACCATGGTTATTTCAAAAGTAGATCCGCTCAAGTATCTAATCTTTATAATAACTTTATAAGGTTGTATGGATAAATGGATCATACTTCTAAGTGAGTTTGAGATAGAATACATCAACTAGAAAGCCATAAAAGTATAAGTTCTTGTAGATAAGCTTGTTGAAACTCCCCTTATAGATATCAAGCCTCTAACATTCCATTTCCCAAATGAGTCCATTATGACCATCATTAAAACACCATTTGAGGAGCAATATGGGAAGCTATATTTTGATGGATCGTTCATAGCACATGGATTAGGGTCAAGTCTTTTATTTATTACACCATAGGGGGATGTTATCCCTAAATCATTATGTATCAGCTTTCTTTATACTAACAACATGGTTAAATATGAAGAACTCATTGAAGGGCTTCGTCAAGTAGTATAATGGAATATTTATCATCTCAAAGTTTATGTTGATTCTTAGTTAATCATCAATCAGGATATAGACCATTTTTAGACAAGAGATAACAAGTTATTTTCATACAAGGCCATGGTTGGCACTCTCAAATAATAGATTTCTAACATATAATTTGAACACATACCAAGGGCCAGTAATAAAATAACATATTCCATGGCTATCATTGTCTCTTTGATCCATCATCTAATAAAGGCAAAAGAATATCAATTCCGAATTAAAAATATTCTAGTGCTAGATCATGAACCTTCAACAATCAAAATGATTTATGATATTGTTGGTCCTAGATCTATATGAAATTCAAACCTTTATACCTACTTACATGACCATTTTATGCCACTCAACCTATCCTAAAACTAATAAAATGTCTTTACCCACCAAGCCACATGGTATACCTTACTTGGACAAACCCTTTACCTCCATAGTTTTGATGTAACTCTACTTTTTTGTTTAAATTTGATAGAATAAACATTATCATTATGAAAATTTTATGGATTATGTAAAGCCCACATAAGTGGGGCCTTCCTAGACAAAAAACTCCTACGTAATAGGTATTATTGTCCAACTATGGATGTAGATGCAACTTCATATGTTAAAAAATGTGACAAATGTGAAAGGTACTCCAATCTGATCCATGACTTGGCCAAGGTTTTGAAACCAATGCTTATATCATGGTTATTTTTTATGTGGAGCCTTGATCTCATTGGAAAGATTGACCCCACCTCATCTGATGGCCATAAACATATCCTAACCACTACTGAAGATTTCACTAAGTGGGTTGAATCTATACCCCTCACTTATGTGAATGGAAAGCAAACTTTCAAATTCATCTTCAACCATCTCATTTACTACTATGGTATCCCATCTAACATTATATTTGATAATGATAGATCATTTAATAACAAGGATGTCAGATCATTATGTTTTGAGTTTAAAATTTCTTAATATTATTCTATGGAATATTACCTACAAGGTAACAACCAAGAAGAAACATTTAACAAAACCATTATCAACATCCTTAAAAATATTGTAAATGATTCCAGATATGATTGGCACCTTAAAATATTCCATGCCCTCTAGGCATACGACACCAATTACCATGCTCCAATAGGATCCACTCCATATTCACTAGTTTATGGTATTAAGACCATTCTTCCCATAAAGGTCAAGTTACCTTATTTGCACATATCTTTGAAGCATGTCCTAGGTGATGAAGATTATTGAGTATCTAACCTAAAATATTTGGAGTTACTTTTTGAGAAATGTATGGCCACGGTCAATAATCTTCAAGCATACTAGAACCAACTCCATGGGAACTATAATAGGTAGGTAAAAGATAGATAATTTAAACTTGGTGATCTTATTCTTAAATAAAACTAATAGAATACCATAATCAAGAATAAAAAGAAGGGAAATTTCAAACCCAATTGGATAGGCCCATATGTCATTGTTTCAAATTATGGATCTGAAGCATACAATCTCGCTACACCATAAAGGGATGAACATGATGAACTAATGAACATTATACACCTCAAGCCTTACTTCACTTCACATAGTTGAACTATTGTATATGAGGTCCATTTTTATTATACCATAATAATGTCATTCTTACTTGTACCATCCCATTGAATCACATACTATTATACCATACATTTTCTATTGACCGAGTTGTTTTAAGATTCCCTACCCTAACCCATTTGACCTTGGTTCCATTCACTTGATTCTAAAAGCACTTTCATCAAGAATATTTTGATCAAGTTTTAGTTGTTGATTTATTATTTTAGATAGAGATCATATTTTGAAATTTTATGATAGTGGTTTGGTAGTTTCATCCTTCATTTTTAATTTTATTTTATACCAATTACTATTGATTATAACCACCTTTGAGAAAAATAGAGTGCCACTATTGTGCTAATAATTATAACCACCTATGGTAAAATTAGTATCATTTACCTATGTCATTGCTTCCTAATTATAATATCCTATGGGAAAATTAGGAACAACACCTCTTTATCATGCCTTGAAGTACCACCTTATCATGCCTATGTCATACTATGCTATTTTCTTACTTTGCCTAGTTTATGAATTTGCTGCTACCTAGTCATATTCCTCCACTGTAAGGTATAACTAAAGTGACTTAAGGTCCCATCTTAGGACTATGTACATAATGCTCGATTAAATTTCAGGTCATCACAATCACCTTTTTCCATGCTTAGAATTTCATGATCAATTTACGTCTAAATTCTCTCACCATTTTATGATCTTAGACTGTTAGTATCTCATAATCCTCCATTGAGATGAGATACCTATAAAATTAAAAAAAACATTTGTAATTTTTTTTTATAAAATCCTAAACAATTGACCAATTCTTTGCCTTAAGGATTCTAGGAACCCTCACTAAGTCACAGGACACCACTTGTCATTTTGTTTCCCTATCTTTACTAGACTAACATCCCATGCTTTTGCCATTTTTCAATCCCATTCCAATATTCCTCTATAACAACATTCATCATGTTTTCCTTATCATCATTTTTCTTCCATCCCATATCCTAGGAGAACTAAATTTGGCATATAGTTTATGTTGGATCTTGTGTCCATGAAACTATGTAGGCAACATCCACTTGCCTAGTGCACTTGGAGCCAACTCAACCACCCCCTTAATTTTCTTCTATTCCCACATTTTTGATCTTTATTTCATTATCTCCTATAACCTAGGGACAATTTTTTCATCTTGTTTGTTATTTGTTTATGTTACCATTTTGATTAACCATCATTCATGTTTAAATTTATTTCATTTGGTTTGTTTTGTTTTGATTTTTCATGTTCTGTCTTTTTGTTTATTTATTTTCCTATTTATTTGTTTTCTTAGTGTGCCTTGATTTATTTTATGTGTGTTCATTAGGTAATTCCTTGTGCATTATTCTTGAATCCATCCATATTCATACGTCAACATTGTCATCATGGTCTTTATCACTAGTGCATTATTTTTAATTGATTATTACATCATGTGTCAGTCCGTATGTATATTTTGGGATAGTTATCATTGTGTTCTATCATGATACCTACCATCACATGCTAAAAAAAGAAATATTTCAAAAATTATACAAAGCAATGTAGTCACGATACTCCTTGGCACCTAAAAAATTCTTGATCTACCTAAATAATTCCCATATATAGAGTAACTAAATCATGAAAGAATTTTAATCCTTACTAGTTAAGATGTGCATCTCTATACTAGCATGTTTCCCAAGTTTATCTTTATCCTTCGTACCAATTTTCCACTATATTTTCCATCATCATGGTACTAATTATTATAATCACCTATGGGAAAATCATTATGTTTTGATCTATATGGAGGTTAATGATTATAAATACCTTTAGGAAAATCATTATCTTTCCTCTACCTAACTAGGGAATTTTTTCATTATGATAATACTTATAAATGCCTTTGGGAAAACCATTATCTCTATCCACCCGACTGGGGCATGTTTTTATCCTACTAATGATTATAACTACCTGTGGGAAAATAATTATTTTCCATTTCAATGATTATAACCACCTTTGGGAAAATCATTCTCTTGTTGTCCTAAGCCTTTTTTAATTATTATCATCACCTTTAGGAAAATTATTACCATTTTTATCCCACCTATGCTAATGATTATAAACACCTATGGGAAAATCATCCTATTTATTTACCCATTCAAGTCAGCCATATGCCACTGATTATAATTACCTATGGGTAAATCAGTCTTTTCCACCCCATTTTACATTTTAGTCCCATTATTTCCTCCTTTTGAGGGACCAATTTCCAACTTGTTGTGTCAATCATTCCCTCCAGAAGGCATCTACAGTTCATCCATTATCATTGTAGTTGTAGGCATACAAGACCTTTTCACTCTTTAATAAGACCTTATTATGCCCATAACTTGAAATGCCTTCCAACATGGGCAAATTAAAAACACCTAAAACTAGCCATAACTATATTCCAATCATAATTCAATTTGATTCTTACCAACCATTTAAAATTAAGCCTAGGAATCATTAAACACCCAAAATTTTCTTGTGCATCATTCATTAAAGCTCAAAATCATGTTGAGACATCCCTAATTAGGGTATCCTATCATATGAAACAATAACATCTCATGGATTCATTCCTAATCACCTTGAATCATCACAACTATCAATTTAGCCTATGGATCTATTATGTGTGGTACTTGCACACTTAAATAAAATCTTGGAAATGCTAAAAGGCTAATAAAAATTAATTAACAAGCTAAACCAGATTAAATGTCTAGTTGAATTATTTATTTGAAATTAATGAATATCTAAAAAAGGAAATTCAAAAATTCAAAATATCCTAGCCTAGGAATCACTAAATGTCCCAAATTTGCTTGTGCATCATTCATCAATACTCAAAATCATGTCGAGACATCCCTAATTAGAGTATCCTATTATATGTAATAATAAACTATCATGGATTCATTCCTAATCGCCTTCCAACATCACATCTATAAATATGACATATAGATTGATAGGTGGGGCACTTACACACTTAAATCAAATCTTGGAAATGCTAAAAGGCTAATTAAAATCAATTAACAAGCCAAACGAGATTAAATGACTAGTTGAATTATCCTTTTGAAATTAATGAATATCTAAATAAGGAAATTAAAAAATTCAAAATATCTTGGGATTTCATCATTGCCTTTATGAGTTGTCAATCTCTTTGAAAATATCCTAAAATATCCAATTTTGAGATTCATGCATATTAATTACAAATCATAATTACTTGACAACTATTAACTCTACTAGGGTTAGATTTGACTCACCTAGGTCTATTTTGAACCCATTTCAAGCCTTCACTCAACCCTAAATCACCTTGGGTGAGAGTTAATTCCTAAGGCTATAAATACAAGTCCATGAATTTTCATTTCTAACCCCTCATAAGATTAAGTTATAATGCAAATTTGAAGAGAGACATAAGCTATTTTGTTATAATTAGTGTTACAATGACAAAATCTTAAGCCAAATAATCAAAATCCACATCAAAGCCAATGGTTCCAAGGAGATAAAGAGCCAGAAAACTTCATTTTATAAAGACTTATTGATGTACAAGACAATAAATCTACTCAAAAAAGTATTTGGATCTCCCAAATAAGGTAAAAGAGTTGTTGTCTTTTATGTTTTTGTTGTGCTCTCATTTAGCTTTTGTTACTAAGCTCTACCTAGTATCTAGGCTAGGAGTGTAAGTGTTAGTGTATTTATTTGAGTCATATTTTATATAAATAACACTATACTAACCTCCCTTATTAGATTCCTATGATGTCAATTAGTTCACATCAGATGACAAAGTTTTATACAAAATGGTCTAAAGGATTTGTAACATAATTATTTTTCATAAAATTTCAGCCAACAAATATGTCTACGCATCCTGATTTATAAATTATTCTTGATGATCACTTAGCATTTTTGGTTAGTTTACATCATATGACAATGTTTTTTACAAAATGGGATAAAGGATTTGTAACATGATTATTTTATATAAAAGTTCAACCAACAAATATGTCTACACATCCTAATTTATAAATGATTCTTGATAAACACCCAACAATCTTTAGGATAATGCTAAAAGGACTACCACTAAGCAAATAAAATGATCATGCCATAAGACTTATTCTAAGTAGTACACCATTGAACATTAGACCATACAAGTATCCATATTCTCAAAAAATTGAAATTGAAAATATGGTACATGAGATATTGGAGGTAGGTATTATCAAACATAGTCAAAGTGAATATTAATCCCTAGTAGTAATAGTTTGAAATAAGGATGACACTTGGAGAACATTCCCCAACTACAAAGAACTCAAAAAATACACCATCAAAGATAAGTTCCCTATTCTAGTAATTGATGATTTTTTAGATGAATTATTTGGTGTTGTTTATTTTACCAAATTAGATATTTGTTTAAGTATCATCAAACTTGGATCAGATATGAGGATATCCATAAAACAACTTTAAGAATTGATGAAGGATATTATGAATTTATGGTCAAGCTTTTTCATCTCACAAATGCACCATCTACATTTTAGATTTTGATGAATTATATTTTTAGGCCTTTTTTAAGGAACTTTGTGTTGGTGTTTTTTTATTACATCATAATCTATATTAAAACTTGGTAAGAACCTTTGAAGTATGTGAAACATGTATTTTTATTTCTAGAACATTATCATCTTTATTTCAAACCTTCAAAATGTGCTTTTAGAGTCCATGAGGTGGAGTAATTGATTCATATTATGTCACATGAAGGATTCAAATTCAACCCTAAGAAAATCAAATCTATGGTGGATTGACAAGTGATAAATACCCTCAAAAACCTTTGTTTATTTTTGGGACTAATATAATACTATCATAGATTTTTTTTAAAATATGATAGCATGGAAGATCCAATCACAAACTTGTTGAATAAATATTCCTTATATTGGATTAAACTATCTACCAAGGGATTTAAGAAGATGAAAGAGACTATATGCACCACTCCAATTTTTGTGGTCCCTAATTTTTCCAAAAAAGTTTGTTATTGAATGTGATGTATTAGGATATGGCATGGGAGTAGTGATCATGAAATAATGAAGACCCATTGAATTCAAGATTCATCAAATAAATATTTAAAAAATAAGCTCAATCCAATCTATGAGAAAGAGATGATGGATATTCTTCATGTAGTAAAGCAATGGAGACCTTACCTGATAGGTAGACACTTTTAGGTAAAGACTGATCATGATAGTCTAAAATATTTTATAGAAAAATGATTTTCATCAGAAGAAAAAAAATGTGACCAAAATATTGTGAGATTAATTTGAAATATTATATAATAAAGGAAAATAAATGTGGTAGCAGATGCACTTTTCAATCATGATGAATCAATTGAGGAATTGTTATGCACAATGCCCATTTGGTAATATAATTTTGATTCTTCTAACCAATTATATTACAAATTATATTATACGTGTACCTTTAAGTTCTATACCTTCCCACTACTGAAAGGCTCACATTCACTATATATTTTTTCCTAATAGTTTACATCTTAATCTAACCATTATTATTATTATTGACTAGGCCTTTTTTACTATGTAAAAATATCTAAACCTAATTATTATCCTTCACTACCAATTTTGTACCTATGCCTATTTTCTAGCTCTCCAAACACTTGTGTCCTAGGTAAACACATGCATCGATGCAAGTGTCCATTTTATTATAAAGTATCTAATTCCCAAAATTGATCCAACTTTTAAAAGATAGATATCCAAAAGGTGTGCCTAAGTGATTTAATGTAAGATATTTCATAAAAGGAATGATATGTATATAAGATCAAACCTCATTGATTTATTACCTAGAAATCACATAAAATGCACAAGGTAATATACCAAGAAGCACTCAATCAAGAATTAAAGTAAGAAAACCTACCCTATTTTTCCCTATTTCCATATTAGTCATAGGATCAGTATTTATATACATCTAAATTATTCAAAGAGTAGCCCATGAGCCATATTTTCCATGTAATAATCAAGGTCATTGCATGTCTTTACTTATCATATATTTTACCTTTGTGCACACACAATACAACATGTAGTGGATAACTAAATCAGTTTAAGGCCCTCTTCAAAGTATTTTCTATGTAGTTATCACCCATTAATAAAGGGGTTTTTGAGGTCATCTCAACACTATGATCCCATTAACCCATTTTTCCTAGAGTCGCTCCAAGGGTGAAGAGATAGGGTTTGATCAATTGACAAAGAGTGATATCATATACATATGATCTAAAGACATCAGAAGATAGGCAATAAAAACCCAAAAAGGCTCTAGCTAGTCACATCTAGGTCCAATAAACATTTCATATAAGACACATGTGGTAGGGTTAGACACCTAAATTAAATTATCTAGATATTATGTAAGCATACAAAGCCATAAATGGTATATTCCCAAAATTTTATGACTATTCTAAGATCATCTATTAGTCCACTTCCAATTTTTTCCTTGCCCAAACCTGTATACACATAATAATCCAACTAAGTATAATTTGTTTCTAATTTATTTCAATATCTATCAATATGTGTAATTTATTATTTTTAACAATCTAGGTTGTATACATTTATAATATTATTTTTTTGAGTTTTATATTAATTAGCCTACTTATTAGATTATGTCACACCCTTGTGTAAGATCTAATATAATCCTTTTAACCTCTAAATACACACTATATTTAAATTTAGGGTTAAACATTTGGTAAACCTGATATTTGTGTCTCTTTATGTGAATCCTAGTTTGACCTAGTATCTTTAGCCTCATGAGGTTTTTCATTTCTATTTTTTTCTAGTTTTATTATATTATCTATATGCAACCTAGGCATATCCATAGATTAGGTGGTGTTTCTATTAAACACTTGGACCTTCCTCTTATCCCACCTAAGATAGCTCAAAAACATGACATATCAAAACATGTGCATAATACAAGTGATAATAATGAAAATGAATAGAATTATCAAGAAGTTATCATATAAGAAGATTATGATAATGAAAATAATGAATCTAATTAAGTTAAGGACCATGAGCACATATATCAAGAGAAATTTTAAGCTATTGTTTTATTTTGAGATCATTTCCATCAAAACCATCAATATTTAATGAGATCCTAAAACCATTTTGGAAACTAAAAAATCAAAAATCATTGATGAAAAAATAGGTGCATAAATTGATCATGATATTAGAGCTATGGGACATCTCCATATTCTTAGTTCCCTCCCCTTGAGTGGATCATCACTTCATACATCTAATAGGGGCATGGCTATGTATTTATACCATTATTCATTTGAAAAAAATGTTATTCATGTTACATACTCCATGGTAAAAATTGACACTTACAGTCACATAAAATGCAAAATCTTGTAACTTGA
Organism: Torreya grandis; assembly: GCA_037957365.1. Classification (NCBI taxonomy): domain Eukaryota; kingdom Viridiplantae; phylum Streptophyta; class Pinopsida; order Cupressales; family Taxaceae; genus Torreya; species Torreya grandis. Next base: position 1,217,868 of record JARHVA010003863.1, read on the forward strand.
GTATGGTTGATGACACCCAATCCATATGTCTATTTTGCTTTCTCTTTTAACCCTCTTAGCCATGTTTTCAAAGTTTCCTAGTCATCTACATCCTTAAAAACTAAACCTTTGATGACCCAATCTAATATTTCCATGATAAATCCATCCACCTAGGTCTCCTACCCTCAGGACAATAGTGCCCAAATTTAGACTACAACACTGAAAATTAGGGTCTCTTATTTCTAGCACTATTGTCCAAGTGCAAATTTGGTTCAAATGGTCATATTATTACAAACGCTTATCCTAATTCATGTTGTCATAACATGAATTCATTTAACCCATGATCATTAAATCCTCTATTAAATTCCATTAAAAGTCCTTTAGAAGGGTTGACACTCATTTACAAGAGAGAAGGAAGAATACAAGCAAGACTACTCAAGTACTCTTCCCTATTCTCTACAAACAACCATCCAATAGTATTTCAAGATTATTCAAACCTTTACACCAATCCCTAGTCATTCCAAATACACCTAGTTTCACATTTACTTGCATTTTCATCACACTATTACTCCAAAAACTTCAATGGGAGAAATACATATAGCTTGATCCCTCTTTGGAGTATTGGTATGTAGGTAGCATGCCCACACATGGGGTGTGAAGTTCATCCAACATATCATTTACACACTAACCCCTTTTCCCTACTTTCCAAAATACTATTTAATTATATAGAAGCCACAAGCACATGAAAATTCAACTCTAAAAGGATTTATATTGATAGCAAAGACCTAAAATTTGGTACACAAGCTCACATAGATGTTGTAAACAAAACTTAAAAAAATAATATCTTTGTGAGTAGTTTGGACAATAGCAACAATACTAGGACTATAGTATCAGATAGTAAGGTGTCTTATTTTTGGTAGTCCTATCTAATAAAGAAACAAACTCTAGTTCTTAGTTTGTAATAGTTTCCTAGTCTTGTTCCTTCGGTATCAGACCCTATCTCAACTATAATAGCCTAGAATAAGATAAGTCATATTTTCTCTCACTCTACTATTTTTAGAAAAGGAAAAAAAACTATTTGTTTATTCAAAATTAGTGGCTTAATTATTGATTTTATCTACTTAGACCCATTTATTATTTATTAATTAAACATCTAATCTCCCAAAAATAATAAATCATTTGGTGAACCTAGCTTACTTCAAATTTTGCATAAAAACCCTAGAAACCCTAGGGTAAATTCCTAGCTAATTTTTTGCCCATAAATTTCTAATTTTTTTTCTTGAATATTAAAATCATAAATAAATTTATTTTAAAATTTTGTATAAAATTTTAAAATAAATTTATTTCAACCCTAGTTGCATCAACTATCTCCTAGTAATTTTCTAGTCATTTTTTAAATTTTTTGTTGCATATTAATATAAAAAAATCACTTCAAATTTCAAAAATTCATAGTAATTTTCAAAAAAAAAAAAATCTCAAAACCCTAGTTGCATCTACTAGGTTCCATTAAATCATTAAATTTCTCATATATTTTTGAACTTTATCTTGCATATTTAACTTATAAATTTTATCTCAATTTCAAAAATTCATACTATTTTGCACAAATATTTTTGAAAAAATCCCTAGTTACATATACTAGCTCCTATTTTACTTCCTGAGGTATCACCTTACATGTTTGGGAGCTTTGTATCCTTTATATCCATATTTTAGTTCCTTGTTTAGATTATCTTAGTTTAATCTTTATTATTATTTTCCAAGTTTTTTTCTTTATGCCAACTAAGTTCCTTACATCTCTTCCTTCAATATGAAGTGTAAGACTTAGTGGCAATCCTCCTAAATTCACTCAAATTATTTCAACTCAACCATATAATATGGATAAACAACTAGTTCAAACTTTAGCTATATATTCTACACATCCAAATTACACCATTTTAATTAGAATGATTCAAATAATGAGAAATATGAAAATACATATGATGATGTACACACCAATGCTCATGCTCCACCACATTGGACTATTGATCCACTTCCACCCATTTTTGACAATGGATTTATACTCAACAAATATTTTATCCTCTAAAGTTTTAGAGAAATACTCAAGGAATAACCTCAAGATCATACTCTTATATTACAATCTCTCATGGAAATAAAAAAGGCTAAACAAGTTGAGTTATCCATTCCTACAGAGAAACCAGTTGAAAATGACACTACGAGGGCAACTATGTCTCAAAAAACCCCTATATCAACCCAATCTACCTCTATGCCATGAGTTACAGCTAGTACATCCCTATCTCTTGATGTGGTAGCCCTTGTGCAACAGATATGATCTCTTCAATCTAAGGTGCTACATCTTGAGCAAGGTAACACTAGACCTATGTAGGCTTTGGATTCTTTTACTCTTCTACATACACCATTGGCACATCATATAGTTTTTACACCCTTTCCACAAGGTTTTGTTCAACCTAAGATTATCCTTTATGATGGCAAGGGTGATCTAGAGACACATTTGAGGGATTTTCACATAGCATGCTTGGACTATGTACCAAATGACTGGCTATTTACCAAGTTATTTCCATGGAATCTAAAGGATTGTGTTTTACAATGGTTCTATAGTTTACTAAATTAGTCAGTTAATGCATTCAATCCTTTAGCTAACATGTTCCTATCACATTTTAGTATCAACATTGGCAATAAGGTCTCTTATACACAAATTACACAACAAAAATAGAAATCAAATGGGCATCTCATAGACTATGTGCTTTGATGTAAGACCATCTTAGCTAAGATGAAAATCCCCATAGTAGATCAAGAGTTGTAAGATATCTTTAAACAAATTCTTCTACCAATATTGCATGAATCTATTATGTTTAAAAGATTTTCTTCCTTCATTTAATTATGTCATACACTAAAGGAAAGATAATTAAAACTCATTTCACTAGGCAAACTCAAGTATAAAAGCATCCCAAACATAAAAAATGAAAGTAATAGCAAAGTCCCATATAAGGTCAAAGTCAATGATAACAAGAATCAAAATCAACCAACAGTCAATACAGCTTTCGAGCCCCCTCAATGTGTGGTTTTATCAACACCTCCTTAGTGTGCATTTACCATTCTACCAATTTATCTAGTCAGAGTTTTAAAGTAGTTATTAGAATGTGACATCATCTCTCTCCCTCATATTTATTAATTTGACCCAACAAATCCTCTTCCAAGGGGATATGATCAATGTGCATTTTTTGATTTTCATAGGGCACTAAGCCACACTGCAAATAGATACATCAGTTTGAGACATACGATACAAGACTTGATAAATGATAACCTACTTGATATTAGAACTTTAGTTAAGCCTATAAAGTAAAATAAAACATAAGATAAATATTTTAAAATATTATTAGATCCATTTCCACATCATTCTAAATAAGAGAAATGGGATACATCAAGTGCTCACCACACATACCATGCAGATCCTCCACTAGCTACATACCAAGTACCTTTAGTTGAGTCACATCCTTTGAGAAATATGATAGGTGTATATGAGTCTAGGGTTATAAATAAACCTTTTATATCCTTATTATATCAAGATATTGTTGAGGATAGTTCATATTATAATGTACTCTTTATTAGAGCACATATTCATAATCAACCCATTCATAGTTTCCTTATCGATAATGATTTTAGTGTCAACATGTGCACCATTATATTATTATATATTTTGGGCTATTCAGAGTAGGATATCAATCTAATATATATAATTATCAATGGATTCAATGATAACATATAGAGTTCATTGGGTGAGATTGTACTTCCTTTATAGATTGGGCCAACACATGTGACCACACATTTCACCATAGTTCCTAGTGCAAGAGTTTTTGATATGTCACTTGGTCACCCATGGATTCAAAAAATTCAATGAGTACCATCTACATTTCATAAAAACATGAAATTAATTGATTCCAATTAGGTTATTACAGTTGGTGGAGTTTGATATGAGTTACCACTCCCCACTTCAGATACATCTCTTTTGTAGTCACCAGATCCAACTTCTCCACTAGTTTTAGTTTCCCCACTAGTTATAGGTCTTCCTCTAGTATATATTTAGACAAAATTGAGGCATCCATCACTAGTAAAAATGGTTCATACACTTCTAATACTTCAATATTCTAGATAACTTCTAGTTATAGTATTCACACCTAGAGTAGTGTCATTGAGATCTCATTTTTATACACATAGAACACATGTTCAAAGAACTTTTCCTACTTCTAGATGGGTCCCTAAGAAGCCTATAGTTGCATCCACTTATTAGAGTTATCAAGGGACCCCACAATAAATATATACTTTAGATATTTCAAAATATTTACAACACACATAGCTTTAATAATCACAATTTTAGCATTTCCATCATGCTTCATAATCATCTATGATACCTTTGTTTGATATAGGACACCATGATACAGAGTCTCATCTGAGACTCATTAGTTAGTATAATTTCTTCTCCATATTTTCTATACATAGGTTATTTCAAAAATGCAAAAATAATATAACATTTCAAAATCCAAAAACATTCAAAAATATCCAAAAACATAAATACATTTTTATTGTATGCATCATCCATGCTTTACATTGATACTAATATGATAAGACTTAAATTTGCTATTTCATGCCATTATTTGTCAATTTATGTACATTTCCATACTTCACTTGATCTTATTTGAGTGTGTGTAGTGACATCTAGATCCTTGGCTACTTCACTCTACCCATTATGGGGGCATCCTACTTTTACATTTGAGACACACATTGATATACATACCCACTAGGGGCATGTTCTACATGACTACACCATCTAGGTTATGTCATTACTAAACTACACAATCTAGGTTATCATGATGATTTACATTACTTACTAGATTACATAGATTACTATATCAACATTTCACTAGTATGTAGCACTTGTGTATCTCTTAGAATATACCTAGTCTTGTACTAACATGTCTTTCATAATTTCACTCTTACTTTGATTAGTTAAATGTGATTCTATCTTTCTAGTTATTACATGATTTCTCTTCTTGCTTAGTGTATCTTATTGGATTGAATTTCTAGTTCTTTCTTATCTCCTATGTGTGCCTTTAGACATTGTCCAATGTCCCTTTCTTGTACTCTTCTATGTACTTATGGCCCTCATGCCAATCTTGCTTCTTCAAGGGTATGTGTATGCAAAATTTAAACATGCCTTGTATGTTTGCTTTCTAGTATGAGTGACATGTGCCCATGTCCCTTTTTTACTTGGCCCCTTGGCCACCCTTGTATTCTTATTGATTCATGATGTGTAGGCTTCTTGATTGATTATTTGTCCTTATTTTTAAATTCCATGATCCATATCATGAATTTATCTTGCTCTCTTGGATGCCATGATGGATATCATACTCCATCCCTCCTTGAAAACTAAAAACTAACAACTAACATTTTCAATTTTAGTTTGATACATTGCACATGGTTTTACATTGTTATATCTATCTAGGCATACCCCTGGTGATCTAATAATCTCTCAATACAAACTTTCTATATATTGAGATATCTTGTCAATTATCATTGCAATATCATGTATCTATTTAACATAACACACTTCCAGGGATATCTCTTCTAAGAGTAGTCATTGAAGGGTCTTCATTCCTACCCTCAAAAGATGGGAAAGAAAGGGGTTTTTTCATAGAGATCATAGTTCTTAGGGGTCAAAATAGTAGTTTTTATAACACTTAGTATAGAATCTAGACATCAAACCAAGCAAAATAGACCAGGTAGACAATAGATATTCTAGAATAGTCATCAAATTTGGCTTTGGATAATATTGCTAAAATTAGATTAAAACACTGGATAGTAGGGTGTCTTATTTTTGACACTCCCATCTAAATAGAAAAAAAATAATTTTATCTAGAAACAGATAGAAAGGTGAGTTTAATCATAGGTTTGTCAACATAACACAACCTAGATTTAGCATGTTTTAGTATAGTTTTTGCTTAGAGAATTTAGATAGGTGGCATCATGTACAGCATGATGGATATCACTTCTAATTTTAGGTTAGGTAATTGATATAGCTTTTAGATCATGATCCATGTTCCAGACACCAGTGATTGGGGATAATGTGTGAAACACATTGATTCTCTTCTTTTTCTAAGTTTAGTTTATTTTACAAGTATTTTTCAATAGTTAGATGTCTTATTACATGTATATGGTTGCATTCATTTTTCAAGACTAGATTTCATACAAGCTTAACTTCTTAAGTACCCTAGTTCTCAAGTTGGCTTCCACATAAGCCTATTACACTAGTTTTGGAGTGGCTTTCATACAAGCCCAATCTCCATCTTTCAAAATGGCTAAGAGTGGCCTAGTTTTTAGCATACATTCAGATATCCACATAAACATTTTTATATCATAGTACATTCATGGGCTTTAGGATCCATATCATAAAACATCTATTCCATATTGGTATTAATTAATAGCTTCACTTCATAGGGAAATGATGGATCCAAAGGATTAGCTAGCCTTTATATTCCTGAACCACCTATTTAGAGGGATTGAACACATATTCCAAACATTGATTGACACATGCATGATTTTTTAGATTCACTTAGTAGGCGATGATGGAGCTAAAGGGCCTAACTTTTCATTCGTGAGCCACTTCTAGAGAATTGAGCACTAAACTCCATTCATGATATTACTTTTGGTATAGCACACACCCACCACAATCTAGCATCATAATAGGTTTTGTATTGGTTCACATCCCCAATGAGGTGTATTTGTTCCTTTCTCTTCCTCTCTATCTTACCTAGATTTTGTACATTCTTATTTTATATATAGTTTATCTAGTAAGGACTAATCTACTCTATGTTTTTCATTATAGATTCATACTTCACACCATGCTCTCTCTACACACATCCAACATCACAAAGCTTTATGAGCTTTACCTTTATAGGTAAGTTCATGTACACTTTATATTTTCCTTTATATTAATATTTTACTTTTCTACATCACTAGAATAAAGGGGGAAATTTTGGTAACTTGAGTATGACTAATGACACCCTATCCATAGGTCTATTTTGCTTGCTCTCTTGACCCTCTCAGGCATGTTTTCATAATTTATTAGTCATCTAAAACCTTCTAAAATGAACCTTTGCTAAAATAAACTAATATTTCCAAGACAAATCCATCCCCTAAGTCTTTATCTCTCAGGAAATCAATTCCCAAACTTGGACTACAGTGTTAAAACTTAGGGTGTCCTATTTTTGGCATTATTGTCCAAGTACAATTTTGGTTAAAATGGTCATATTATTTTGAATCCTTATCATAATTCATGTCATCTTAACATGAATTCATTTAAACCATTATCATTAAATCCTTTATTAAAGGCCATTCAAAGTCCGTTTAGAAGGGTTGGCACTCATTTACAAGAGAGAAGTAAGACTACTCAAGCACTCATCCTTATTATGTGCATACAACCATCCAATAGTATTTCAAGATTATTCAAACCTTTACACCAGTCCCTAGTAATTCCAAGTACACCCAATTTTGTATTTACTTACATTTTCATCACACTACTACACTAAGAAATTTAATGAGAGAACTACATATAGCTTAATTACTCTTCAAAGTATTGGTATGTAGTCAGCATTCCAACACATGGGGTGTGGAGTGCATCTAATATAGCCTTTACACACTAACCCCCTTTTCTATTTGTCAAAGTTCCATTTAATTGCATAGAAGACATAAGCACATGAATAATCAACTCTCTATGGAGTTTCATTGATAGTGAGGATCTAAAATTTGGTACACATGCTCACAAAAATGCTATGAACAAAACCCATAAAAATCATATCTCTTTGAGTAGTTTGGACAATAGTAGCAAAACTAGGACTATAACACTAGATATTAGGGTGTATTATTTTCATCAGTCTTATCCAATCAAGAAACAAACTCTAGATCTCAATTTGTGATAGTGTCCCAGTCATGTTCCTCCATTATCAAAATCTATCTCAGCCATAATAACCTGAAATAAGCTAAGTCATATTTTCTTTCAGTCATTACTATTTTTAGAAAAGGAAAAAATATTATTTGTTTACACGAAATTAATGGCTTAATTCATTCATACTATTTATTGATTTTATCTACTCAAACATGTTTATTATTTAGGAATTAAACATCTTATTTCCTAAAAATAATAAATCAACACTTTAACCCAATTACCAATTTTAATGCCTATATCAACTCAAACCATGGGTAAACATCCTTTGGTGGTTTCTCAAATTTCTAATCTTAGCAATGAAAATGTGCAAGATCTTATTCAAAATATAAAACTTTTGTAATATAAGGATACTAATATTTAGAAAAAATCTATGAATTCACCTTATGTTATTGATTCATGAGAGGTGTTACATAATCCTCTTGCACCTAAGATATATTTTCACCCCTTAATAAATGGTTTTGTTACACCTAAGTTCACATTTAATGATGGCAAGGATGATCCTAAATAACATCTCTAATATTACTATTTTACATGTCTTGATTATGCCTCCAATTATAAAAATTTTACTAAACCATTTCTGAGACTCAAAGACTACGCTCTAAGGTGATTCTATGATTTACCAATCCAATCAGTAAAAGCATTCAAACCTTTTTTAGATCAAGTTTTATCACACTTCTCTATAAATATTACTAAAAAGGTATCATATTCCCAAATTAGAAATATTAAACAAGTAACTAATGAACCTATCAACAAATATGTCTTGAGGTAAAGAAAATGTTGGCCAAAATGACAAATCAAATGGAAAATAAAGAGATTCAAGACATATTCAAACAAAGTTTATTTTCTCCATTACATGATTCCATTATTTTCAAAAATTTTAAATCTTTTGATTAATTATGTCATATTATTCAATATCATGAAATAAAACTTATTTTATTAAATAATATTAATTATGAAGTAAACACATCAACTACATCTAATGCCAGTTTCATATCAGACCAAACTACAATGTCAAACCTAGATGATTTTTTAACCCTAAAATTTTGATATCTGTGGTATCTAGGGTTAAGGGGATTAGATTAACATTTCATACAAGGGTGGTGAACTCACCTCATGATCAGGCCAATTTATAGAAGACTCAAATAAATAATATCATAAATTTATATAATTGATATTACTAGAAATAGTAACAAATATTGATAGATATTGTAATGAATTAGAAACAAATGATACTTTGCTAGTTTACTATACACATGTAAGTCTAATATAAAACATACTAGTATTGGACTAGAATATGATTTTAGAATAGTTATTAGATTCAAATAATATTATTTCTTTGGCCTTGTATGTTTGTGTGTGATATGGATAGTTGTATCATCATAGGTGTCTAACTCTTCCACATGTGTCGTACACAAAATATTGACTAGATCAGGATTTGATCAACTAGAGTCTTATGATTTTTATGTTATATTTATTTTGATGTATATAGACTATGTGCATAGTTTTTTTATCTTTGTAAAATGATAAAACCTTATATCTTCACCCTTAAAGTGAATGAGAAAAAATGGGTTATTAGGATCATAGTGTTGAGTTTCCCAAAAGACCCCTATATAAATGGGTGTTATCTACATAGCCAATAATCTAAAGAGGGACTTATAATTATATATTTATCCCCTATTTTTTTTCTTCTGTGTGAAAATGATGCAATGTGTGAAAATAAAAATCATAAAGTGACCTAGCTTATAACTTGGAAAATATGGCTCATGGGTTATTCTTTGAATACTTTAAACCTATAGAAATATTGCTTATATGGCTAATATGGAAATAAGGACAAATAAGGAAGGTTTGCTCACTTAAATTATTTATTGAGTGTTTATTTTATATTTACTTGTGAGTTATATGTTATTTCAAAGTGTTTTTTAGGTGAGGAATGAATTAGGTTTGATCTTGTATATATACTAATACCTTTAATAATTATCTCACATTAAAACACTTAGGCCAACATTTAGGATATGTTTTTTTTAACAGATTAATTTTGGGAACTAGACACTTCATAGTAAAGGTGGACACTTACATCGATGAAGGTGTCTATCTAGGACATAAATGTCTAGGAATCTATAAAATAGGTACATGTCTAGAACTGATAATAAAAGATAATAATCAGGTTTAGAGATTTTTGCATAATATAGAAGGCTTAGGCATAATAATAAAAATCGTTAGACTAAAAGATAAGTGAATATTTTTAAAAATATAGTGAGTGTGAGACTTTTAGTAGTGGGAATGCCTATAACTAAAATTACAACCATGATAGAAGTGTAACAGACTAAGGTACTATATAAATTAGATTTTAGTGTCTAAAGGAACATAAAAATGAAAAAAAGTACAACTATTAATGTTGTGTTATGGAAAATATTGGAACCAAATCTCACACCCTAAAATATGTTGTTAAAGCATACTCTAATATTTGGAAAAAATTGGAATACCTCTAGGCCTATCGGTTACCTATAGTAGAGATAGACCTATAGGTTTACGGGCTAACTCCCTGAATTGACCTTTAAGTACTTATCACCTACACTAACTAATTACTTATATGAAAAGGGGTAGAAGAATTCATGAAATAAATATATTATAAGGGGGTGATATACCATAAGGATTTACACAATGCTATCATACTTCCTAAACTAATAAATAAGACCTACAACACTAGCTTCAAAGTCTTAGGATAATATAACATTAGTATTTCAATATCAAGGTGATATGCATGAGAAAACTTAAGGTAAGTGGACCAGAGGTCATATTTAATACTCTAAGGAAACTTGTAAAATTTAATGAATCCAAACACACTAGATACACTCCATATGACCTATTATAATGATAACTTCTTACACCAAACAAGAAAGGAGAAAGAGAAGACAAGGATAGTTGTTTATCACTAGACCTCACCATACATCACTTTGAATACTTATAAAATATGTTTATGAAATAAAAACTAGATTTCATATATTATTCAAAGGAAAATTACAACATCAAACTAGAAGGGCTTCACCATACATGGTGTGGAATTAGAAAACAAGATCCAAAATGGCTACTACTTATAAAATATGAGAAAGGAGAGAGAAGAACAAAGTTCAAGAGTCACAAGAACATGTGTCAAGTTAAAATATATAATTAAATTTATATAGGAATGAAGTATGAAATATAACATGAAATGTTTCTTTAGATATATGTCTCTCCAAGCATGAAAACTCCTCAAATATGGCATATGACTCTTCATTTTCCTGTTTGGAAACTTCATCATTGGTTTCTCTTGAGTGTTCCAAAGTAGACTAGGAAAAATTACCACATGTGAACTATGATTATGGGCTTAATAAAAATCTAAAGCATGCATTTTATATGTCCTAATCATTGATATTCTTCTAGATAAGTGTTCTCATTGATTGTAGTCATTATCATCCTTCTTTCACTAATTCCTCACACTTGTCACCAAGATGCCCATAAATTATTTAATAAAATCCATAAATGGGGTGGGATGACACATTTTAAGAGTCCTCATATCCAAAAATCCATAAGGTATACCCTACAAGGCCTCCCAATTGGAGTTATCACCTTCTCACTTGATGATCACCTTCTATTTACTATGCCAATTTGGACTTCCTAACATGAAGGAGCTAAAATAGGTACTTATGTGAATTTTTAAGAAATAAATGAACATGAGGGGTTATATTAGGTCACATTTGGTCTCCCAAAGTGATTATTATCTTTCAAATCTCCCATAAAGTTTAAAAACATCAAAAACTATAAAGAAAACTAGTTTTGTACCATATCCATATAGATAGGGTACAATCCAATCTAATGGAAAGAAGAATGGGGGATTCCTATACAAGTCCAAATCAATTTCAAAGTCATAAAAACTCATTTTGATTCATTTTCTTATTTGGGTTTCCCATCAGGTCATTAGCAATGGTTTTGGAGGGTTTTAAGTGGTTTTGACCCTTTGCATTTTTTCATAAAATTATAACATTCAATCCTTAGAAAAATTCCACTAAAATATTATTTATAATCCTTTTAAACATATTCAAACTCCTTAGGTCCCCATGATAAATTTCCATACATATATGAGCTTCATAAGATGGCTTTCTGAGCCCTTCCCTACATTTTGCACACCTTGAATTATTATTAAGCCAAAAAATGGCCAATTTGTGATTCTTATATATAAATAAAAAGCATATACTCACCTTATATATCCCCATTAAATTAATCTAATGCATTTTAATGTTAGCCTTCCAACTGGGCTTTAGGCCTAGTTAAGGCCTAGTAAACCTGACTATACCTTTGTGGGTTTAGGCCACCATGTTTGACCTCTATCACCTATGATTTGTTTTCCATGTTAACCATAACTATTTACATATTATTTAATTTATCTAACATATCCCATCACAATTCTTACCCTTTAGTCACTCAACCTATAATTTTGCATTTTCTAGGAGTACCCTCTATCTAAGATAGAAAAGATGGAATATCCCCTATTATCTCAATAAATTTGATCATATGAGGGGATAAAATAGGTCCTATTTACCCTATTTATTTAATCTCAATATTATATCATACTTTTAACGCCTTCAATCATTCCAAAACTCCAAGATAGACTCTATGTAATATTGACTGTGTGCAAGGTTGGTGTATGGATTATAAGTGAAATTGAAAACTATATCTTGCCCTATTTCCTTATCTTTATAATTTATGAGATGGTAATTATAATTTTTGAGGATGTTCTAATAATTCATAACACTTAATTTTCCTTTTCAACTCAAAATTCACTCACCTCTTCTTGACTATAAAAAATTGGTAGACTGTGTACTGTGTTTCCTTGCTTAGAAAAAAGCATGCCTATAGGTGTGTATTGAAGTATTATACCTAGTGTAATTGACTTAAGATATTCATGAATATATTTATTATCATCTCATTATTTATATTATCTATATGATTCCTTAATTTATACTAACACATAAATTATTATTTCCAACTTGTATTGTCACCCTATAGTCAAACTATAGATGTTCATTCCGAGAGTAAAATAGGTCATATAGGTTGAATTTAAACACATGGACCCTATGTTTCAATCAATTTAAAATTTTTCTTGGAAAAAATTCCATCTCTCATCATATTGGGTCATTTACTTACATGGTTTACTTCTATTCCAATGCCAATAGAGTATGTTACAGACCTTGATTGTAGGCACCTTATTTGAGAGACCTAGGGTCCTCTTGTAGGTGAATATTTACACTAAGAATTGAATATAAACTATTTTTATTTACCTAAGAGAGAAAAAAATCATATTTTACTCACACAAGATCACTTTTTTTTAAAACATACAATTTCCTATCATTTTTGCCTTATAAGATCACTTAAACTTCAAAGTGTTGTAAATAACACTGATAAACTACAGTGAAATATTACATGGATTGGGAGCCCTTTAGCATAATATTATTTTGGAAAAATAACCACTTATCATGTGAAATAACTTCCATTATGATTTATTCACCTCATGTAATTATTCAAAACCATCTAGACTTCATGTCACCCTATTATATGATAGCAAAAAGAATGGACAAGGTCCTGCTTCAAAAGAATTAAGGTAACATGTCCCTAAACTCATTTTATTTATTTATGAATATGATTCAAGTCTAATTTATAATATATTATTATACCATTGATTTATATGACATTAATCAACTTTTGAAACCTCTATGAAGGTTTTAAACATGTTCTAACACCTCCATGAAACACCCTCAAGCCTTTGTTAGGGCCACTTGTGGGTGCATATGTAGGATACAAGGAAGTGAAGGTGAAATATGGTAAATATGCATAGTGTATGACTATATAATCAATATTATATTCTTAAATTCTTAAAATTTATCCTTTCAATCTTCAAGGAATTCAAAATAGTTTTAATGTCTTCTTTCCAACATGATTAGCCTCATGTGGGGCACCTGTAAGTGTACATCAACAATATATGGGACTATGAAAGGATGATACAAGACCATGTTCATGATGAATTGATTATTTTAACAAATATAAAATCATTATCACTATTTAAAATTGATTACCAACACCTTAGGTTATGTCTTACCACTTCACCATGACTATGCAAGGGGACTAATGACTACCTATAAGTGGATGTCATAGGAAAGTTGATTGTGTACCATACATGACTTTGTTCTTGCTCACTATATGACCTTGAGATCATATATTCACAATAATGGACTGATAAACATGAAGTTAAAGATAAAATTTCAACATGTTAGCTTTCATTTTCATTTATATGAAGGTCAAACTAATATTCAAGCTCCTACAATTGATGAAACTATCTACAAAATCCATAGTGTCTCTCAAATAATAATTTGAGATGTTTATTCTCTTATATTTTATCCCACATGTTAAAACCATTTAAAAAATCATGTGAAGATTATTTTAATTTTCTTGAGGACCATGTACAATACTTGGTTTGTATAGATTATCTTAAACAAGGAGGAAACATGTAGGATATCAAGATAAACATACAAAAAGGAGTAGTCAAATTATTAGCATTGGTACATAAATCATGCAAAAAAAATATTTAAAACAATAACATGAAATTTAATTATATTAAGCATATTAATATCCCTCAAAGGCATTTGACCCAAATCCTCTCCTACTGGCCATACCATGAGAAAACTTGTTGACTAATTTCGTATGCCAAGAAGAGTGATGTAGTAGAATGGTTTTGGGCCAATTTTGGTACTTCCAAACCTGATAAAATGTATAATTAAACCTAGGTAAGTTTGATAGTCCTTTACTAGCCTTACACATATGCCAAAATACTTGCATAGGTTGTACAACTCTCAAAACTTCCTTTTTTATAGCTATTTTCTTGATCTGACTTAGGAACCCACATATTTTCAATTAAAACTATAAATTATGATATATTTATGACATATAGGACATTTAAATACATATTTATACACTTGTGTACCTATGGAAACCATACAATCTTCATTAATGTCTCAAATATTGACCTTAAGGATGACATAAGTCATAAAGGGCTAAAATGTGACCATGACAAATATAATAACACATTGAATAACATTATTAGGACCATGATACATCTTATCAAATAATATAAGATCCATAATTAACCCCCATATAGGTTTTTAACTACATTAGGTTGACCTATTTTGACTTGTGATCAAAATAGTCAATAAAAATATAATCAACTTATTTTATCCAATGTACTAAGGAGACCATGTACACAATTAATTGATCTCCAACTTCAATACTTAAGAAGTTTATATATTATCATCTCATATCTTTCCCCCCTCCCATAGATGTTCATATGAGTATACCTCTACCTCATGGATATGATGCTAATGATTATTATGACTATCACCAGGGCCCTGGGCATTCTACTAACCAATGTTATATACTGAAGCATAAGATCCAAGACCTTATCGATAACCAAAAACTTAACTTTGATAATCCTCCAAAGGGTTGAATATCACAACTTGGTGACCATAAAAAATAAAATATGTTTAGTTTTCCATTATTAAATCATTCTCAAAAGAATCTAGAAATGAAAATGGCATATAATACACATCCTCATACACATTATGGGCACCAAATATATGGGATTATTATAACTTATACATGACATATACATCCTATGGTTCAAAGAAACTCTATAAATTTCAATGATAGTGAGATTTTGGATGATGAATCAGACATAATTTCATTATTTATTAAATCATACCTTTATTACTATTTATAATATACAACAAAAAGCAATATTAATGAATTAAAGATAGAAAAAATGCAAAAAACATAACACAATAGAGACAGATTTAGCATGGTTTACCCAATATGGGCTACGTCCACATAAAAATAACTAGTCCTTCTAATTATTTAGTCCAAAAAATGAAGGTAAAAACCTATAATTCAACCAATGTATTATCCTCTTCACTCACACACAGTATGTCACTATGATTACAATGCCCTCATATTAAAGGAGGGTTACATATTAAGGCAAAAATACACAAACATAATTTCTACCATTAGATATATGACCTAATAGTAACCCTAGTGTGGGGGGGGGGGGGGGCATTGCCCCCCACACTTTCCTTATTAGGAGCTAGGCATTAAAATATGAACATGCTCCACCATCCAATAATCACTAGCCTACTCATAATATTATGATTGATAGTTATTCTAGCAAAAAAAATTACACGGTGACATTACTTGTACATTTTGGATATACACATGATGATTTGTACCCTTCAACCAAAATGGTCAGAGCATTCATTAGGACCTCATAGCATATTCTTGGTGAGACTAGCATAACTTTATAGTTTATCCACACACATGTGGTCACTATCTTCTTATTTATACAATAAACTAGAGTATTTGATATGTTATTAGAATGACCTTGGATACACAAACTATATGTAGTACCTTTCACAATGCATGGGTGTATGAAATACATTCATAATAATATGGTAATCATGGTTTTTGTAATTACATATGAACATACTATTGATACTCAACTACCCCTTGTTCCCATAATGGGGACCCTCCTTTCTTAATTTTCCAAAATGTCTAAAATGCCAATCTTGCTAAGACATTTTATTGAATAAGAGATTTGATTTAATAATTCCTATCAATTTATAGCTAATCATTCATATTGTAATAATTATTGACATTTAATAATATTCAAACTATTTCAATTTTTCTTCAAGTTTCATTTAATAATGAATTATTAACCATGAATTGATTTGAAATGTGTAGATAGGCTTTCACCAAGGACGTTCCATCTAGTTCAACAATTAACATGAATGTAATAAGCTTAACATAATCTCACTATACTAACCTTATACTTTGTTTAAAGCATTTAATCAAAAAGTTTTATTTAAAATTATTTTAATTTAATTTTGATGGGTATTTGACATTTCCATAAGTCTAATTTGGTCTCTCACTTGGATTTGTATGACATCAACTTAAAAGTGTAAGTTTTTAACACCTCATAAGACATTAAATTAAATATTGTGACCTGAATAAGATAGGTGTCCACCTCTTCAACCTTCATAATACCTTAACTATTCATCGTTCCCTATGTATGAAACTTGGGGAAAATATATAAAGCCCACAAACCACATGGCATCACACTGAGAACTTATGATGGAGTTAGACATTAGAATTTAAATCCATAAGATACATGTCAAGATCTTGGTTCTTATGAATAAGCAAATTCAATATGAGCTTCCACATATCCCACTACAATATGAAATCCCATGATATTCCATCATAAGTCTAAAGAATGACCATCCATACTTGATTAAATCTTCTAAAGTGACACGTATTCCCTTCAGATTCATCTGAGGTTAATGCATGTTAACACCACATCACATCTAATCCAAAGCTCATAATATCTCATAAGGAAAACATGTGGGTTCACTTGAACCATCTGATCAAGGCTTGATGGTGTATAAATATCCAAAGTTCCCTCTAAGAAAGAAAAGTGGTAGAAGAGTGAAGTGAAACACATGATAAAAATGTGTGTCCCTTTTGAAATCATGTGATGAAGACACATGTCATGCGTATGCTACTTCTATTTGAAGATTCACTAGAACACCTCCCAAATCCCATAAGGGTGATGTGTATCACCATTGGACCCATGAGATTATACCACATGTCATTCACATGGAGCTACATTCTGAGATATACAATATTTCCTTTGAGAGATATGTGTGTCTCCACCTAAGCCACATGATAATGCCAAGTTTCCAACATATATCTATAAGCCTTCCAAAGGTGAAACCTTCCAAAGGATAGATCTGAGAACCCTTTAAGAGATCCACTTTTTAAATAAAAGTTGTGATTGCCCATGAGAGAGCCATTTGGTGAAGAAGAAACTCTGATTACCTATGAAAGAGACATGTGGCACTCCCATAACCAATCAAAATTAGAGGACCCCACCCACATGTTAGAAGGTGGAAATATTTATATTTAAATCTAAAAATGACAATAAATGAAAACCAAATTAGTGTTAAATTTAAATTCTAATGCAAGTAAATGTCAAAAGAAATAGTCTGAAGTGTTTTGAATATAAATTTGATGAGATCACCATTAATATGACATGAATTAAAATCACCATCAAACCTTACATTAATCAAATAAATATTCAAAAGGATACCCAAATTGAATATTAATACCTATATTTGCACTTAAATTTATATGTATTTACTCTCCTTGTTACATGTGCCCTTAATATGACAAATCTTAAGCTAATTCACAAGTTACACCTAAGACACCATTGTTGAAGCTTGAAAGTTTCAAAGAGATACAAGAGGATGTCATTTTATACCCAAAATATTACAAAGATGGCATAGGCACCACTCTAGATAAGGTCATTTCATTTATTAATGATGATTTTCTTTTCTATTATGGAAATTTAGTTGTGTTCAAATATACAGAGTTCATCCTTGAGGCCATAAACTTAGGGGACATGCATTATAGTAGTTTCTATTACAATGTTGAAGGATCTAGGGATATTTATGAGTCTAAAACCACACCCCATATTATTCAAATTATTTTAAACATCCTTTCAATCCAAAATTTAAGCATCCAAAGATCTATATTGAAACTATAGGTCATGTCATGCACTTACCTAGTACATGACATCTTCAAGATGTCAAAATGTGAACATGGATTGCTAAAATACATAAACCAAGGGCTCCTAATTAATTTCATCATAGGGCTCAGTTTCCAAAAATACTATGACTTACCTTTGCCATAAGTGGAATATAGCAAGAGTATCATTGGCAGCTAGTGTGAGGTACACTCTCTAGATAAAGTCTTGGCATCATGGGTGTTTGACCCAAAGGGAGTTATCTTCATGAATGACCAAGGGGACCTAACTATATTTCAATTTAGGAAAAGATTAAGGATTAGATTGGCATTAGTAAATAGAATATTTGACAAACTACATATTGGCTATATGTACATAAGGACTATTTTGATCCTATAGATAATCATGGATGGTCAACATATTCCCCCACTTGGGAATATTATTAGTGAAAATCTAGTCACTATTATGAATGAAACTTGAAATAATGGTACCCCATTCTTCATGATGAGCTATCTACTAGATGAAATCTATGAAACTACATAATTAGGTCAAAATTCATGGTCCTCTCTTGAGGTAGAAGTTGTGTCCCAATCATTTTCCATAATGCACATTTACCGCTTCAGGCACAATATCAAGATAATTATAGAAAACCCACCTATTTACCAATCCATCACTAAATTTGAAATTCTAAGATCTTTCCCAAAAGTTAGATAGATAATAAGAGAAATGGGTATCTTCTAGCTCTACCCTAATTGAATAGTCATATGAGTGGAAAGGGTGATGGTATCACCCCTCAAACGACCAAGATATGTGCCAATGAAATTGGCATAAGAAGAAAATGCCTATCAACTACTTCATGGATTTGATGGAATATTTAAGATAAAAAAGAAGATAGTTCACCACAAGATTATTTATAAGTTGGGGAGAACAAAGATAATGAAATGGTAGGACATTGTAGTAGTCTAAGGCATAAGGACTCATATGTATTACCCAAGGATGACTTTTGAGAATGAGACCCCAATAATGTCATTGCAAGGCACCTACTCAATTTTAAAAAGGATGTGTTCATATAATATAAGAACTAAGATTAGGTGCATGAATGGGTTTCTAAGGATGTAATTAATAATGAATTAGTCCTTAGAAATACTACCAAAAGAGCATAGAGATTGAATTGAGGCTTGATAAGGAGAAGAAGAAGGAATACATCATAAGGCCTCAACTTCCACCAAATTATGGAAACATGTTCAATGTATAATATGAAGAGAAAGAAGAGGAGGAGGAAGAGGACTATTGTTCCACTTATTAGTAATAGGCCCTGTAGACCTCCACTTATTACCACTTCTGATAGTTAGAGCATACCTCCTAGATCTGAGTAAGGAGGATAAAAAAACCAACCGGGTTCATCACAAGGACCTAAATTCATTTATACATCCATTATGGGGGATAACATAGAGAACATAAGCTAGCTTGACCTTGATGTCATTGATGTTGAATGAATTATAGCAGGGTATTGAGTTGTCAATGGAATAACTACACACCCTAGCTAGCAAGAATACAGAGAAAGTTTACAAATGGAAGAGGGAGCCCAAAACCACAATGAAGGGGGTATTATATCCTCCCTTAAACTCTCAAATATTTACTCCCATTATCTCATCTTAGGATACCATTGGTGTAAGTACTCTCCCACCACCTTCCTTCTTAGTTATTAGTACATTTACAATTGCTCCTACTTTTGCTTCTACTACCACTCCCATGTTTGCATCCCCTACCACTGCTTATTTTCAAGGAACCATCCTCAAATTAATATCGAATGACATTACCAACATTAAATATTCACAAAGATCACAAATAAATAGTGTTATCTAGCTATGGGTTTTACTCCTTCCTAGGCAACCACTACTAGTGCATCACTCACCCTTAACTCCCGTGCATCCACTTAGCCATTGAAACCCATTACAAAGCCATTCATATGACAAAGGAAACTCAATATTACTAAAATTATTAAATTGAGTGTGCCCTATAAAATTCCTTCATTTATTATTAACATGGGCCTAACTAAATATTTATTTGATACACTTTGGCAATTAGACCCAAAAAACCTATACATTCTTGTTATAGCCCTGGCTTCATCCTCCACCTAGGCACTCCCATTGTAGCCACCATATAAAGATACAATAAATTGGGTAAGTAATGATTGGAGAGTTATAAATGATGTAATTTTTATGTTATGTAGGTGACCTAGTGAGTGGATGAAGTGCTTTGATAGTCTAAGTGACAATGACAAAGTGTGCAATGTGCTTGGCTTAGTATACTTAAAGGATTCCTAGTTGATATTTAGTTTTGGCATGGCTTGAGATGATTAAGAATGATTATGGATTATTTAACATGTAAAAGGGTTCCTATAAAAATTCAATAATGCTTTGAGCACATGTGTGCATGAGTGGAATTCATCTGGTAGTCCATTATTTTCATCTAGACATTTTGGGTCTAGTGGCAAAAAATTTGAGTAGGTAGTTTGCTGAAATCACCATTGCCACAAGTGGATGAGTTAGGGAAATTTGGTCATATGGTTATGATAAAATTAGTCCATATTTATTATATTATAAATCTCATTTCATGCACCTAAGTGTGACAAAATATATGCAAGTGTAGATTTGGGCTCCCAAGTAGTTTGACATTGTTTTCCCATACTTAGCCAAATTTGTATGTGGTAAGAAAGAACCAAGTAACTAGTTTGGTGATGGCATATCTCACACATGTGGATGTTTAAATAGAGATTAATAATATTAATTTTTTAATTTTTTTAATAGTTTATTTTTACTAATTTTTATATCATACAATGAAGCACATCAAAAGATATGCATGTGCAAAATTTGCCTTCTAAGCAATTCTTGACATTGATGACTCTGTGGTAGAAAAATCTAAGTGAGTAGATTAATGGCATTATATATCTCATTTATAAATATTTCAAGAGAATATTCACACATGTTTGGATTATAATATCAAATAATATTATATGGTCCAAATTTTATAACATGAACTTGAGCGAAGCAAAAGATATAGAGGTGCAAAGTTGACCTTTCAAGTAGATAGCAATGGTCCCCATACTTAGTCTATTTTACATGATATTAAAGATAAGGACAAAATAAATATATAATAGTGTGTGGGATTTTATACATATAGATATATAATGAAAATTAAGTTAAAGAGGTAAAAAAATTATGCTTAAACTAGGTAAAGTTTGATATCCTTACAAAAGGATCGATGAAGCATGTTTATTTCAAGATGTCAGGATGTTGCAAGATGGTGGTGCCAAGTGTTCATTATTTAACATTGATTAAATATAAGGATTAAGATTATTCTAAGGGTAAATGGTGATAAAGTTTTTTTTATTTATTTATATCAATGGTGTGCATTAAATCTAATAGGTCAAAGTGATAGTTGTTTAGCATTGTTAAAGACCGAGTTACGTAGTAAAGATCGATGGTGTGCATTGAGTCAAAGTTACAAGATTTCATGAGATGAGGTCAACTATTCAAAGTTTAATGTTTAGGAATTAGTGAAATATGAATTAAAATTAGACTAATATTAAAGGTGTTTATTTAATTCAAATATGTGAGGACACAAGATGTGAGCATATTGTCTGATGTTTAAATGTGACCGTTTGAATTCAAATTTTTTAATTTAATGAAGGAAAGACTAGTGTCTAGTTTTTGAGCCATAAATTTTTACCTATGAAGAATTAGACCATGGTATAAAAAGTTAATTTGTATAAAACTCCAAGGAATGTCTATAAATATAATTTGAAGTTCTGAATGTATGTACAAACAAAGATCTTGACGTCTAATGTTGCCTATATGTTTGACTATATTCTACGAATAACCTGAGAAGGGTGATTTAGATAATTCTAATGTTGTTTCAATGTTTAATGATGAATTATATATTTGAGAATTTTTTATAATCCATAAGTATCATGTGTGTGAATTATTAAGGTTTGACTAATCATATTTAGTATGAATAATGGTTTATAAAATAATTGTGTGTTCATTCATAGTGATTGTGTGCACATAGTATTGTTTGAGCAAATTGTGCTTAAGTAGAAGAGTATTGTGATGGTTATTGGAAATTAATGAGGAAATTTAGATAATTTGGAATGGGTCCATGCATTTTTAAAGTTTTTTTGTGTTTCTTAGTTTTCTCATATAAGTGGCAAAGAGCTGAATGGGTCTCCATAGGGCCTAAAAGTGACTTAGACCTACTTAAAAGTGGATTGTGCTTAAGTGTGACCCATGTGAGATGCCTTAAGTGTGAAAGCATGCATTTTTGCCAATAAGGAAAGTTTTTGGACTTGATAATTCATTAATTCTCTATATATATTGAAATCAAAGATGATGATTTTTAGACTTTTGAAGTAGACTTGTGAGTAGGTGCTAAAAGTAAAGGCTTGTGTGAATGTGGAGCCAAGTGAAGGTGAGAACCTTTGAAAGAGAAGGTGTAGGTCAGTGAGGATTAGTAGAGAAAATAGAGTATTAGACATGATTTTCTGACCAAGGTGATGTAAGTGATCACATAAGTCATTGGACATAATCCTAAAAGAGGTAAAATGAGTGAGTATGCTCAAGAGGCTATTTTGAGAGAGTATGTATGGTGAACAAAAGCAAGGTGAAGGCTATGTGTGCTCAGTTAATGGGTTGAGGGGTGTATCACTTTGATGATGGTGTGTATGACCTATAGGTCATATTTATAATGTCATAATAGTGATTTTTTAGGTTTGATTGACTATGAGGAGTGGTAGAGTGCCCAATTGATGAGTTAATGAGTAGAGCAAATTGAAGACCATCTGTATGACTTGTAGGCCATATTTATAATGTCTAAATAGTGCTCTTATAGTTTGAAAATATGTAAATATGTTTGAGTGTGTATATGAGGATAGTTTGAGTAAATAAGGAGAGAGATCATGGCATGCCTATGTGAGAGACTTGTATGAGATAGAGAGAGTTTGTGCATTGGTTATGTAATCAGATATCCATCATCAAGTTTTGAAAGACATTAGTTCTAAAGTAGAGGTGTTTAATGTAGGGTATAAAGGACTTTATCTTCCTTAAGGGAAGTTGTTCCTTGTGAAATAGGTGTTTCACTAAAGGTCTTTAGTTAGGAGGACATGATCAAGGCTTTTTGGTCTAAAAGAGTTAACATGTCTCTTATTTGTAATTTCTTATAGGACAAGTAGTCCATGTGTTATAGGCTTGAGAGTGGGTTTTATTACCCATAAGGGTTTCCCATAGGAAATATGTGTTGTGTTTGATCTTATGTATGTATTAAATGCATGAGATCTCTTATTGATGTTGCTTGATAAAGTTAGTATATGCTGATTATTTAATAGTTTGAAAAGTTTGGAATTGTAATTCAAATATTTGGGATGACTGATTCAACCCCCCTCTCATTGATTGTACCTCTAACAATTGGTATCATAGTGGATCCTTTGGAGAAATCTTAACAACTTGAAATATATCTTGAGTTGTTACAAAGATGGCTAAATAATTGAATAATGAGAATCAATAGTGGAAGGCTTTGATCAAGACACTTAAAGATAAGATATGTACCTTAAATAAAGATACCAAAGATGATGAGAATGTTATCAATGATCTCAAGGTTTAGCTAGTATATGCCAAGATAGGTTTGTGTTCAAAATAAAATGACATCATGTTTGATGTATAGACTTGAAATAACATTAGATAAGATGAAAGTGAGGAAGAAGAAATTGATCTAGAAACTAAGCTCATGAATGCACTTGGTGAACTAAAGGAGTAGAAGAAGAGGAATCACAAGATGAGTTATGTGATCAAAGGTCTTAAAGCACAATTTAGTTCTCTTGAGGGAAGTTTTTTAGGTAAATCTTAGAGAGATGAGAAGAAGTATCAATAACATATCAATTATATTAAAGTACAAGCATATAGATTGAAATACATGGCCAATAAGGCCACAGAGGATGAAGACAAGATCATTATTATTAAAGATTAGTTAAGCACTGCAAATGCAAATTTGATAGAAAAATAAGATGAGTACACTTTGATAAATATTGAAATGGAGTCATTAAAAAGTGAGCATGAGCTTATTTTAGTCAAATTGGATAAGCTATAAAAGAATCATAAGAATCCTAAGTATGTCAATGATATTGTAATCTTTGAAAGTAATGTAAAAAGTTATGTTAGATAACCAAATGCTTCAAGGTATGATAGTTTATTCCATTGTAATTTTTATACATGTAATAAGTATGGTCATAGAGTTAAGGACTATAGAAGGAAGTCATTCAAGAATGGGTTCTCATGAATCCTTAGAAGAAGAAGTAATTGGTCTTAGATAAATCATAACTTAGATAAGTCAAGAGGTATGTTGAAATATTGTTTGCCATAGTTGCAATAAAGTAGGACATATTTCCAAAATTTTCAAGAATAGTTTGACGATGCACTCAAGTTTTGATAAGAAGAAGGATTATCCTAAAAGTCACTCAATGGTATTGAGACCAAAGACTATGAAGGATAATCATGATCAAGGTGGACTACCTACTACAACAAAGAAAGAATCAGATATGAAGAAGATACAAAATTTATCTTCTGTCTAGGTTGAAAAAGAATATCATAATCATCATCAAGAAAAAGGTACAAATGATCTTGTTTGTTTCAATTGTCATAGAGTTGGTCACATTGCTAGGTATTGAAAGAACATGTTGAATGAATTCAAAAAGAAAAATAAGGTGTATGGAGCTCTTATTTTTCAAGGAAGAGATCAAAGATGCATATGGAAACCTAATCCTATTAGGAGAGATCAAACTAAGACCAAAGATGGATTGTTTGCCATGATTGACATGAAAGGAAAATAAGAATTTACGTTATATTTTTTTTATAACAAGTCTAAAGTAAAGTATCCATTCAAATTTAATCAGGACTACAATTCAGATGAGATTATGAATATATGGGACTCTCTAGTGTTTTGGGATGTTTAGTCTCTCTTTTTCAAAGGGGTGCCTCTCTCTAAGCTTCAAGAAGACACTTTACAGAAAGAGGAAGCATGATGGATGATGGCTAGGTCTTCATTATTGTTGAAGGAATTAAGAAGGTAATGAGAAGATGGGTTGGATTACTATGAAGGAATTTGTTGATTGGTAGACCTATGTGTCATGTTTTCTCTAAGTTTTTAAAGAACTAGCCCAAAGGATGAAAGGTAGTGACTTGAGGGTTTGATGTCTACAAAACCTAAGGTGTGTGTTCATGATGATAATGACGCAATTTTGGTATATGGATCTAAGTGAAAATTATGTCGATAATATGCAATGTTTTCATCAATTGATGACATGATTGTAATGCATGGTTTAGTGATCTTTGTCATGAAAAAATGTTGGTAGTGTGTGCAAGGTTTGCAAGTAGTGAATGGTAGTTTTTGGGTATATGGTTAAGGATAATGGAGTTTCAAGAATATTTTAATGCTTTACAAGTTTTATACACTTCTTTTTGATGTGTCTCAGATGGTTCTATGTCTTGATGATCTTGTTTGTTCCTTTTGGAATTTTTTATGTGCTCCTAATTTTATCTATCTTATTATAGGACAAAAGACATGGTATAGTAATTCAACATTCCCAAAGGTGTGGAATGTCAAATCTTGGTCTATAAGTGTGTGATGGTTATCTCCAGGTGTGCAAAAAGTCTTAGAGGTATATGTTAACTAGAAGGGGATTTGTTAACTCTATTTATTTTAAGATTCTAGGGTTTTGGGATATGCTAGAAAAGTAGTTCTCATTATGAGTTGATATCTAAGCCTTATTAATAAGTTGAATGGGCCAAATGGGTTATCAAATTAAGATTAAAATGGATCTAGAGGTTTGTGGATTTCAATTTATACATGTTTTTATCAATGTGGAGGCCTAATTATCTAATAGGTTTGTGAAAGAAGTATGTTGTAGAAGATGATCTAGATAATTAAATTTGGTGTGATTAATGGGGAATATTATAGTGATTTAGATATGAATTTTTAGGTCTTGATAGTGTATATACTAAAATTTGTGGGATCTTCAAGTTCCATGTACGGCTACAAGGAGACTAGACAAACCTAGTGTGAAGAAGAGTGTTTTTTTCTTAGTTTATCCAAAATAGAAAGGTATGTTTTATTAATGGAGTTTTCTCAAGTTGGTTGAGATCATGTTTTGTATTTGGTGAGTGGCATGAATTTCTTTTAGTGGTCCTCGATGTGGTTTGAGAGAGAAGGTTAGTAATCTTGTATGGTGGTTCCTCATGATGTATGGAGATATGAAGATGCTCAAAAGGTGAATTAGATTATTAATATTAGGGGGGATTCCAAATTATATGTTTCCTAATTATTTCAATCAAACTTAAGAGTTTTTGTATGTTCTTTATTCATTGGTTGCAATGCTTGGTTGAAGAGAGTGTTAGCATGAAGCAAGAGGTTGTTGTCAAGACAAGAAGAGGTATACTCAAGGTAAGGGGGACTTTGTATCACATTTATAATGTGGCCCTCTCTAGTTGGTAGTATTTTTAGGTCCTTAGGATTAGTTTTTCCCACTTTTTCATTATGTCAAAGGGGGAGAAAGTTCTTATTATGAGAGTGCTTGAAGAAAGAGAAGGTGAGTTATATATTGATATATGATGGTTATTGACATCAATTAAAAAGGGGGAGATTGTTAGAGATTTTTCAATTATGTTATGGAGGTTTCATGGTTTTTGGATGAAGTTATTTGATAATCTAAGTGACAATGACAAAGTGTGCAATGTGTTTGTCCTAGTATGCTTGAAGGATGTTTGGTTGATCTTTAGTTTTGGCATGGTTTGAAATGATTAGGGGTGAGTGTGGAGTATTGATCATGTGAAATGGGTCCTATAAGAATTAAATAATTGTTTGAGTGCTTGTGTGTATGAGTGGAATTAATTTGGTAGTCTATTGTTTTCATATAGACATTATGGGTATAGTGGTATAAAATTTGAGTAGGTAGTTTGTTGACATCACCATTGCCATGTGTGGATGAGTTAGGGAGAGTTGGTTATATGGTTATGATAATATTAATTCATAGTTATTATTTTATAAATCTTAGGTCATGATCCTAAGAATGACAAAAGATATGCAGGTGAAAATTTGGGCTCCTTGCCAGTTTGACATTGTTTTCCCATACTTGGCCAAATTTGTATGTGGCAAGAAATAATTGAGTAAGTAGTTTGGTGAGGGTATATATCACACATGTGGATGTTTTAGGAGAATTTTATAATATGGGTTTTTTTAGTTTTGTTCCTATTTTATTTTTTATAATTTTAAGGTCATGTGATGAAGTTCATCAAAAGATATGCATGTACAAAGTTTGCCTTCTAGGTAACTCTTGACATTGTTGGCTCTATGGCAGAAAAACATGAGTGAGCATATGAATGGAATTGTATATCATACATGTGAGGGTCTCAGAAGTATATTAATACATGGATATATTATCCTATGAAATTATATCATATGGTTTAAATTTTATAACATGCACTTGAGTGAAGCAAAAGATATGGAAGTGTAAAGTTGACCTTCTAGGCAGATAGTAATGATCCCCATACTTAGTCTATTTTGAATGATGTTAAATATCAAGAAAAAATGAAGATATAATAGTGTGTGGGAGTTCATACATATAGACATAATGTGTGAAATAAGTCAAATAGGTCATAGTGTTCAATTCTTAAACTGGGTAAAGATTGAGATCCTTACAAAAGGATCGATGGAGCATGTTTATTCTAAGATGTTAGGATGTTACAAGATGGTGCCAAGTGTATGTTATTTAATGTTGAGCAGAGATAAAAATAAAGACTCTTCCAAAGATAAATAGTGAGTATGTGTTCATAATAATCAATATCAATGGTATGAATTCAATTTAAGAGGTCAAAGTGATAATTGTTTAGCATTGTTAAAGACTGAGCTACGTATAAAAGACTGTTGATGCACATCAATTCAAATTTACTAGATTGCACGAGATGAGGTCAATTGT
Source organism: Torreya grandis (assembly GCA_037957365.1). NCBI lineage: Eukaryota > Viridiplantae > Streptophyta > Pinopsida > Cupressales > Taxaceae > Torreya > Torreya grandis. The sequence continues at coordinate 1,246,539 of JARHVA010003863.1, forward strand.
TCAAAGTTTAAAATTTGGGAATTGGTTTACAATAAATTAAATTTAAAATAAGATTAATAGTGTGTATTTAATCAGAATACATGAGGAAATAAGATGCAAGCATAGTGTTCGATGTTTAAATATGACTATTTGAATTCAAATTTTTGAATCTAACAAAGGAAATACTAGTGTCTAGTTTTTGAGCCATAACTTCTGATCTATTTAGAATTTGACCATGGTGTAAAAATAAAATTTATAAATGAATCTAAGGTTACTATATACATATATATATATATATATATATATATAAGTTTTAATGTATGTAAATACAAAGATATTAAGGTCCAAAGTTGACTATATGTTTGACTATGTTCTACAAATAACCTGAGAAGGGTAATTGAGCTCATTCTAATGTTTTTATAATGTTTATTGATGAATTAGATAATGTATCATGTTGTAGAATCCATAAGGATCATCTATGTATTATGAAGGTTTGACCAATCTTATGTAATATTAACAATGGTTTAGAAGGTGACTATGTGTTCATTTATAGTAACTATGTGCATATAATGTTGTTTTAGCAAATTATAATTAAGCAAAAGATTACTATGATGGTTGTTTTCACTTAAGGAGGACATATAGATCATTTTTAATGGGTAAATTCATTTATAATGTGTCCCTATGTTTCTTAGTTTTCTCAGAGAAGTGTCAAAGAGTTGAATGGGTCTCCATAGGACCTAAAAGTGACTTAGGCTTATTTGAAAATGGATTATGATGAAGTGTGACCCATGTGAGATGCCTTAAGGGTAAATTCATGTATTGTGGCTGACAAAGAAATTTTGTGTACTTTATAATTAATAAGTGCTCTATATATAGTGAAATCAAAGATGATGATTTCTAGACTTTTGAAGTAGACTTGTGAGTAGGTGCTAAAAGTAAAGGCTTGTACGAATGTGGAGCCAAGTGAAGGTGAGAGCCTTTGAAAGAGAAGGTGTAGGTAAGTGAAGATCAGTAGATAGTGAAGAGGATAAAACATGATTGTCTAAGCAAGGTTATGTAGGTGATCACATATGTCAGTGGACCTAATAAGCCTAGAAGAGGTAGAATGAGTGAGTATGCTCAAGAGGCTATTGTGAGAGAGTATGTATGGTGAGTGAAGGCAAGGTGAAGGATATGTGTGACCAGTGAATGGGTTTAAGGTTAGATAAAGTTTATGATGGTTTTTATTACTTTTAGTTAATATTTTTGATGTCAAAATAGTGATTTTGCAAGTATGATTATGTATGTGGAGAGCAAGAGTGCCCAATTGATGAGTTAATGAGTAGAGTAGATTGAGGACTATGTGTATGACCTTTAGGTAATATTTTTGATGTCCAAATAGTGATATTGTAATTTTAGGATATGTAAATAGGTTTGAGTTTGCATATTAGGATATTTTGAGTGAATAAGGAGAGAGATTGTAACATACATATGTGAGAGGCATGTCTAAGATAAAGAGAGTTTGTGTAGGGGTTATATAATTAGAGATCCATCATCAAGTGTTGGATACATCAATTATAATGTGGTGGTGTTCAAATGAGGGTATAAAGGACTTGTTATTCATTAGAGGAAGTTGATCCTTATATAATAGGTATTTCACTAAAGGCCTTTCATTAGGAGGACATGATCAAGGTTTGTTGGTCTAAAGGAGTTGACCAGTCTCTTGTTTGTAATGTCTTATAGGACAAGTAGTCCATGTGTTGTAGGATTGAGAGTGGGTTTTATTCCCCATGAGGTTTTCCCATAGGATATATGTGTTATGTGTTGGATCTTTTATATGCATTCAATGAATGATCTCTCTTGTTAATGTTGTTTGATCAAGTTGGTATATGTTGATCGTTTAATAGTTTGAAAGGATTGGAATTATAATTAAAATATTTGGGCTCACTAATTCAGCCCCCATATTAGTGATTATACCTCTAACATTGATATCATAAAGATATAAAGATAGTAAATACATTAGATGGTATTTTTGGTACCTCAAATTAGAATGAGGTTTGACTATACCACTAGCACCATGAAGAGGGTGGTTCAAAGATAAGTGGAGCAGCCATAGTCAAGCTTGACCATGATTCATGAGAGTAAAAAGTCCCTCTTCACCTTGAATAGAAAGAGAAATATAGCCCCAGAGAGGTTTAGGAGTATGCAGAGGATCCTATATCCTCAGTTTAAGCCCAAGAAGAATCTAATATTTCCTTAATCAAGGGCATGCATTAGGAATTATAATGTCTATAAGAGAAATCATTATTAATAGTGCCAAATAGCACTCTAATTTCCATAATAAATGTTGTTATTAAATGTTTTCAACCTTTACATAGTTATTAATAAGAGGCAATAATATTGGATCCTACAATCTAAGGTGGTCATTAAGCTTGACTAGAAATTTGCACATTATGATTCTAAGTTGATAGACATGGCTAGAGTTGCAAGAAGAAATAAATTCCCAAACCTTAAGTTTATACCATTTTAAGAAATCAATCCTACATAGGACATCATATTGAATAGGAGGATGATTCTAATATGATGGCTATATCATTTCAAAGATGCACATACATCCTTGGAGAAAATTAAGTTAAAGATAAAATTACTACTAAAGGATGCCATGGTTACTAGGGTGACCAAACCTGATGGCTCCTTCATGGATGATCATAAATTCAAAATCTAGATGAATGTGTTTATGGATAAATTCCATTAATACATGGCCAGTGCATAGACTACTATCAAGGTGATAAATATTGTGTCATTTTCCAATTAGAGGATGTAAAAGTAAGATGTAATTGAGGAAGCACTGAGGCCATTACTCATAGAGCATGGTAAACTCATTTAGAGAATACCTAACTTATTTCAACCCATGATCCTAGATTTTTCTCAAATAAATCAAGATTACCATGCATGTACAAAGGTATCAACTAAGGAAGAAGAAGGGACAAAGTGGAGACAACAACAACAACAAAAACATTAGCAAGCCAGCCAACAACCACCTCTAGGCCCTTAGATAATATTATGTTTCATCTTGTAAATTTAAATGTAGAACATTCTATTATAATGTGGCATTTTAAAACACTTAGATATATTTGGGCACCATTTTTGGGCCAACTTAAAATTTTCTTAAGAATTTTTTAATCCTATAAATAATGATTTTCCCTCATTTATAAATTAGAAATAGTTACTAGAAGAATTAATATAAGAGAGCCAAAAAAATTGTGATTTTATATGAAGTGATTAATTATTTGTTTATATGGTTATTATTACTCACACTTTTAGAGGTCTAATACTTTTTTTTTTGGAAGTTAATTTGTCAATTAAATTTCATATATGAATCTACTAGTTGAGATTAATGCTAGGCTAACAAATTTAAAGTATTATTTCTCTATTTTCTTCTCATTTGCATCTAAATGTGCTATGTAATTTACTATGAGTGAGCAATTTTATGAAAAGTATGTTATTAAACATATGCATTTTTCTTCCTCTAAAATTTCATCTACATTTATTTAACTTTGAGCATTATACTAGGGTTGGTATATGCTAGTTTCATGTGTTTTTCCCTTAAGATTTAGTATAACTTGTCCCTTCAATCATCTTAAGTGAATATTCTTTTCTAGGCTACCCTACTCACTCTTAGATTCAGCCATGATTCAATTTAGCTTAGTTCATTCTATAAATATCCATTATATAATTTTTATTTTAGGTAATAATTAAAAAATATTAAGACAATTCACAAATATTAGCAAGAAACTATGTCACTGCATAAACATATGTTATCCCTATAGTAGAGTTTGTTTGCATACTTTCAAAGTGGTGACCATATCTCTGTTATTCATGATAGTCCCATCAATATTTTTATCAACAAATCAAGTCCTAAGTTTTAAGTACTTAAAATTTAGTTTCTTACATTCCTTGAGTTCCCTAGTGACATAAAGAACACAATAAGTGCATCAATAGGAAGGGAACTTTCTAGCACTAGGAGGGCCATTATGCAATTATTGGCATACATCTTTGTGAAATTTTAGTTTACTTCATTATATACTTGTTAAATTATTTCAAAGTACACAAATATATTTTAAAAAGACTAAGGATATATATTATTTACATGAATATATCCATCTTTTGCATGAACCTTTACATTATTTGAAAATTTTCATCAAAATTAGTGTTTATTTGTGTAAATTTTGTAAAATAAACTAGATATTTTCTTAAATTCATTCAAATATAGGTGAAATACCCTATTATTTAGCTACATTAAAAGTTATTTTAATCTTATTTACAAATCTTAACATAAATTTGGTAAAGAGTTTGGATATTTATAATAATTTATGCAAATATCAACTACTGGGGCCTCATTTGTACTAGATATAAACATATGAGATCATATGTGCTCTATTTCATTTGGGATTAAGTGAACCTTTGCATATATTTGTGCTAAAGGAGGTTTTACAATGTTTAAGTACTTTTAGATCATTGAATAAAGCATAGAAATGCTTTTATGTGTTGGTTTAACACTGATATTTATAGGTTAATGTGTAGAGCTAACAATATTTGTGTGGGTTTTAAGAATTTCAAGGTTTCTAGGTTTAGATCTCCAAAGCTCAAGGTAAAGATACTTGATATAAAGCTTTTATATGAAATATTAACTTATCTTTTCCATATTTGGCACTTGTGAGGCTATCTTTGGAGTTCCTTTACTCTTACCACCCATTCTACATCTTAGAGTTTCCTAAGATTAAGTCCAGATCCTAATCTGAGCCCAGGATCCCTTTGACATCCTTAAAAACCCATAATAAGTCTAGAGTATAAAAAATAAGGTGTATAAAGTCCAAGACCCATACAAATTATCCATTTAACAAAGATTTTTTAACCCCTTGTACAAGTCATGACATGGTTCGTTTCTTCATCCATCAACATCCCTAGACCTATGCATGATTTGCCAACAAATCCAAGGTACTTGGCTCTCTTTACCAACATCGATATAATAACTACCAAAGATAATATAAATTCCTTTAAGGCATATTTGATATTATTTAACATGATCCATGAAGATGTGGCTCATCATCTCTTTCCTTTCACATTTTAGAATGTTGCTTATGATTAGTTCCCTAATTTTCCCAAAGATTCCATCACTCAATGGAATTTGTTTAATGACATTTTTATTGCCTAATTTGGTAGGTTAGTTAGCTTAAGAATTGTGTACAAATAATTTACCACCCTAAAAAGGGACCCAAAAGAGCCAATCATAACATTCAATGTTAGGATCTAAAATATGTACACCTTAACATACCCACCATGTAATCCTATAGACAAATTGGCCTTAGAAATATACAAGAATAACTCGGATCTAATGGTGGCTATCTTCTTGAGAAGGGCCTTGAATATTGACATGCTACCTTTAGTCTATGTTGAGGTCATTCATATTGATGAGTAGATGCACTTATAGGGGCATCCTACCTTTATTATACCAAACTTTGATCTAACCATGCCTATTATAAATGTCATCCCTAACATGAATCAAAATAACCCTATATTGAACCAACTACTAGTAATCAACTAGTTGCCTTTGAGACATGTTGCACCTAACTAGTAGCTAGGATTTTTTAACTAAGAAAATACAAGACCACATCTTAAAAATAACACTAGTCAAATGATGGTGCCTGTGAACAACACCAATGTCCAAGCGATGACTAAGGACAAGAACCCAAAAACCCCAAAGGGAGAGTTAGATTCAATTCAAAGAACTATCCAAAAACTCACTAATGATTTCTTAGATATTAAGAAATAGATGGGTAACACTATTGTGAGTTATAATGGAAATTATGATTTCCAAATATATAATAGACCTTTGAATATGCCTAATAGTAATAATGATCTTCTTTGAGTAAATTTCCTAAAATCAATATTTTTGAGATGGCCTTGCCTATCTAGTGTAGATTGCATAATATAGCTAGACATGGATAACTTGACTGTGTTGAGATTTACCATGCATTTAAATCCATTCAGATCTAAATGGATGGATTCAACATGAATCTAAATGATCAAAATAATACTAAGAGATCTTATAACACCAATGAGGCCTCTATATCCTCAAAAACTATCCTCGTGGTTGAGACCTATAAATTTCCTAGTCAAGATGAGAATGATCCTAAGGACAATGTTGAAAAAATACATGCTTTCTAATAGTACCAGAGAAGCAACTATGATGTAAGAAGTAAAGGCTAGGACCCACCACTAACAACTTCCACCCCACCTAATTAACTAGACACACCTCCTAATAGTAGGACAAATAATAATCCTCCATGCCCCAAAGCTAAGCAGAGTCATCCAATAATATAGGTTCTATGCACAATGCCAAAAGGTGGATATAACATAGTAGAGGATGTGAAAAATATCAAGGCAAACATAACATTGCATAAGCTCACACAAATCACTAAATAATGTGATTTGCTAATGAAATCATTGAATGTGAAGTCTAGCTCCAGCAAGGTTAAATAAGCTCATGTAAATGTGGTAATGAATAATATTAAACATGAGGTTCCACCATTCCTATTAACTATTATAATTTTTGGTAAGAATATAAATACTTATTTACTTTATTTTGGTGCTTTAGCTAACATTATGCCTCTATGAATATGTGAAAAAAGGGTTAAACATAATTAAATATAATAAAGTGATGGTAGAGTTAGACTAGTCAAGAGTTAAGGTAATTGGTGAATTATTTAGTATACATATTCATCTCTCCCATGAGCCCCAAATTTAATAGTTCATCGACATTCAAGTCATTGAAATACTTGAAGCTTATAGATTGTTATTGAGCAATGATTGGACTAAATATTTAAATAGATACATATCCATGGATTATTCTCACATGTGGCTACCTTGGTATGGGATCCCAAATTAGATCAAGATTGATCAAGAATCCAAGATGAAATAAATGATTACAAAATACAATTCCAAGAATGAGAAGGTAAATTACCAATCCTCTAATTTAGGTGTTTATACTCTGGAAACCACTAACATTATTTTAGGTGATAGTGTGAAAGAAGAAAAGAACAAAGGTCCTTGGACATTGCACTTTGATGGTGCATGAGCTAAACTAGGATCTAGCATGGGAATTTTTCTAATAGATCCTGAAGGCAAAGAGTATATATCTTCTTATAGATTACAGTCCACTTGCACTAATAATTTAGTAGAATATAAAGCTCTTATTTTAGGACTTCAATTTTTATTTAAACATAAGGTTAAGGAACTATTATTTTATGGTGATTCTAAGTTAGTTATTAATCATATTAGAATTAGGTATCAATGTAAGATTTATTGTATAATAAATTATAAATTTAGATCTTTCGATTTAATCGAGTACTTTTACTCACTCAATATTATTTCCTTGCCTAGAGGATAGAACCAGCTAGTAGATGATTTATCTTTAGTCTCAAAAAACTTAACGACTCTAGAAGAATTAAAATTGAAATAATTCATTTTGGATATAATATCATGCCCCTTAATTCCTAATAACATTAATCATTTCCATGTCTTTGATGATGACCAATAGATAATTGACTTCTTATGAAATGCTGGCATGTTTTAATCTCATATCATTGGTTAACATGATGAAAGCTTTGTAAAGAGTTCAAAGGAAAATGAAGATGGAATAATAAAACTTAAAGAGAATCAAATCCCCAAGGGCATGATTTCCTTAGAGATATTGTTTGACCTAGATAAGCAGGGGAATGTAGGTACTCAACCCAAAGTAAGTGGGAAGGATTATAAGAAAGTAAACTTGGGAGATTCTAAGAATGAATAGAATGCTAACATTGGTATAGTATGCATTAATGAATATTTTAAGAAATAAACTAACCTCTTAACCAAGTTCAAAGATGTTATTTCCTATTCCTTTGATGGCCTAAAGATATTTGATACTATTGTGATTACTCACATTATACCCTTAAAGGAATATTACAAATCTTTTAGGTAGAGACAAAGGCTAGTAAATCTAGTGATGGAACCCCTAATTTACAAAGAAATGAAGGAATTTCTTGATGTAAGGATAATCTTTCCTATATCTCACTCGACATGGGTTGCTAACCTTGTGATAGTCCTGAAGATGAATGGAGAAATTAGACTTCATGTTAATTTATAGAAATTAAATAGATCTTTAGAGAAGGATAACTATCCCTTTCATCCTCAGATGAAGTCATTTAGTTGGTGAATGGGTCTAGAGTGATGTCATTCCTTGATGGATTTTCAGGCTATAACCAAGTTGTAGTAAATAGGAGTGACATAATGAAGATGGAATTCACCATTAAATTGGGAATGTTTTTATACAAATGGATGCCATTTAGACTAATCAATGTAGGAATAAATTACTAGTGAGCAATGGACCATGCATTCTATGTATTAGTTGGTAATTGCATCATGATTTACATGGATGATCTAACAATTTTTTATAAAAATAGGGGAGATCATATGATGTAATTGGAATAAGTGCCAAAAAAGTTTAGGAGGTATGGAATTTATTTAAACCCCAAGAAAAACATCTTTTATGTGACTAAAAATAAACTCTTAGGACATGTAATCACTCAAGAATGTATGACCATCAACCTTGATAAAATCATTAAAATTTCAAAATTAGAAGTTCCTAATAGGAAAAAGAGTTAAAATATTTCTTTAGAAAAATTATTTTTGTAACAAAATTTATCTCTAGTTTTTAATAGAATGTGAGACTACTCAACACCATGTTAAATAAATATGCAAAGATAGAATGGACTGCTGAAGTAAAGAAGGTCTTCCAAGACGTCAAGGATGCTATTATTCAATCTCCTATTCTAATAAGGCCTAATTTTGGTAAATGTTTATATCTATCCTCTTTTACCTCTAATTATACTATTATTTTTATCTTAACACAAAAATGATATGATAAAAATCACAACATAGCCTTCATAATCACTAATTTGAAGAATACAGAGTTAAACTATCCTATTATAGACAAGAAAACTTACATTTAAGTGAAGGTTGTAAATAAATTCAGACACTACATCCTCAGTAACAAGACCCATACCATAGTGTCTGATCTAGATATCAAGTTGATCCTAGGATAGAATGAACTTAGGGAAAGAATAGGGAATTAGATGACCAAACTTCAAGAATATGATTTAGACTTAAAACTTGATAAGTTAGTTAGAGGTCAAGGTTTAATCCAAATCATTGTAAAAAATAATCCTTACATTGATGTTTTGTAGGTCAAAGTAAATCAAATACCTAGAGGTGATTAATACAAAGATATTTCTCATTATCTTCTAGATGGAGCATGTCCCCCACACCTCAAAGGAGAGAAAAAATGGGCCTTAAAGATGAGATCATCTCAATTTATGATCAAAATAAGAGTCCTCTAAAAAAATAACTATGAAATGATTTACCTAAGTTGTGTTTTGAAAATCAAATCTAGATCATGGATAATTTCCATGATAAATTGGGAAGTGGTGACACTTCAAGGCATACCACAACACATAATATATGTAGGGTTGGATATTATTAACCAACTATATTCAAGGATGCACATGCCCATGTGAGAACATGCTACCAATGTCAAGTATTTGATATAAGAGAGATAAAGTTATCCATGCCTTTTCAACCTATAATTGAGGAAAAACCATTCATTCAATGGGGCCTTAACTTTTTAGGAGTTATCAATCAGAACTCCTTGGTAGGACACAAATTTATACTTATTTCCATGGATTATTTCACAAAGTATACCAAAGAAATGGCCACCAAGAATAGTAAATAAATAGATGTCATAAATTTCCTAAAAGAAAATTTCATTACTTGGTTTATAACACCCTTGTCCCTAGTATGTGATAACAGCCCAACCTTTGCATCAGTTGAGTTCACTGAATGGCCATATGACAATCAAAAGTTCTTTAATTCCACCCCAAAATACTACCCTTAGGGTAATAGAGTGGCTGAATCTACTAAAAAAAACTTGATGAATGCCATCAAGAAGTTCGTAAAAAATAAACCAAGAGAATGACAATCCCTACTAAAATAAGCTCTATGGGTAGACATAACTAGATACAAGCATGCACTCAAAGTGTCCCTATTCTTACTAGTTTATGGGAAACAACCTATATTTTCCATAACTTTCAAGCTTCCCACCTATGAGTTCATGGTTGAGTGCATGGAAGATGATGAAAGAGTGAAATATAGGATACAAAACAACATCAAAATGAAGGATGCTAGAGATGAAGCATTAAAAAACTTTAACAAGCATTAGGATGTTGTTAAGAGATGGTTAGATAAATGAGACAATATTAAACCATTCTAAATATTAGACATAGTCCTATTGTGGGACAAGTCCCATGAGAAAAAATAATAACATGACAAGTTCACTCCTCTTTGGATTATACCCTATTAGGTAGCAAAGATACTTGGTGAAAATACATTCAGACTCAAGGACCTACAAAGGAATGACTTAGCCTTTCCAATCAATGGGAAATATATGAAACATTACTTCTCTACTGCTCTATCACAAATCTTAGAAAGATAGTAAGCTTGCTTAGATTTAGAGTAGGTATGATTAGTGTAGTTTCCTTTCTTTCTTTCTTTCCTTATTTTCTTGTTTCTTTTTTTCTACCTTCCTACTTTATTTCTGTATTTTGTTTTTTCTCATCTTTGGTTTGCCTTTTGTTTTATATTATGTTCTATAATTTAGTAATAAGTCCTCTAGACAAGAAATATTTAGATCAATTTATGTTAATTTGATCCTTTATGGAAGAAAGGGATTGTTTGTCTTAAACATTGGTAGTCTAAGGTTTGAAATCCTCTTAGATTTTTCCAATTTAGAAAATTGGGTGGGGTTAATTAGAAATTGGTTCTTTAATGAAAATCCTAAGTTATTTTAAGATGTAATATAGTTTAGATGAATAACTAAGCACCTTATTGAACAAGAGTTTGAAGCTATGTGGATGATCATATTGTTAATCAAATTCACTAAATAAATTGTTTGGGTAGAATTTTTTACTTGAGAGTGAATAATATTCAGACTATGTCTTGACATAATCCTTGTACCTAGCTAATTCTTGTTCCCAAATATTTTAGTTTGATACACCAATAAAGTGAAATCATAAACTACTTCATATTCCATGAATGGTGGTTTAGTTAATCTCTATCAAGGCTATGGAAGCCTAGATAGTAGTAGATCATGGACCAAAGTGGAGCCAAATATATCTCTATCGGGGCTATGGATGCTTGGATGGAAGTAGAGCAATGCCCAAGCCATCTCAAACTAAGAAAAGCATTATTATATAAAATACAAAGAATGCTTGAGTCATTTCATGTTTTGATGTCTTGAAGATTTCAAATTATCATTTCTAAACCTATTGGTAATGGTTATTGAACTTAAAACCACACACATAGTATGATTGTTTACAAGGTTTAAACTATATTTCTAGCCTATGGGATTTCATTAGTTCTAAAAGTAGTTTTGGTATCAACTAAAAATAATAATTAGATGACTAAATTTTGATTCATATTCAAATAATAAATTTAAATTATAACATTTTTTAATGTTTCCCTATAGATATTTCCATTTGTTGATACTCAAATACCCCATATTCCTAGAATGGGGACCCTCCTTTCTTGATTTTCTAAAATGCCTAAAATGTCAATCTTGCTAAGACACTTTATTGAATAATATAATTGATTTAATACTTCCTATCAATTTATGGTTAATAATTCATATTTAAATAATGATTAACATTTAGGAATATTCAAATTATTACAATTTTTCTTCAAGTTTCATTCAATAATGAATTATTAACCATGAATTGATTCAAAATGTGCAGATAGGCCTGTGATGAGGATGTTCCATCTAGTTCCACAATTAGCATGAACATAATAACCTTAACTTGATCTCAATAAACTAACCCTATAATTTGTTTAAATCATTTACTCACAAAGTTTGCTTTAAAAATCTTTTAATTTTCTTATGATGGAAATTTGATATTTTTAGAAGTCTAACTTGGTCTCTCGATTGGCTTCACAGGATGTCAACTTAAAAGTATCATTTTTTGATGCCTCATAGGATTTCAAATTAAATATTTAAAACTAAATAGGATAGGTATCCACCTCTCTATCCTTCATTATTACTTAGATATTCATCATACCCTACATAGGACTCTTGGGGAAAATTGGGGAAAATCTACAAAGTCCGTGAACCATGTGGCATCACCTTGAGAACTCATGAGGGAGTTATCCATTGGAATTAAAATACATAGGTGAAATGTTAAGATATTGGTTCCTAAAAGCAAGCCCTTTCAATACAAGATTCTATATTTCCCACTGCAATCCATAATCATATAATATGATACCACGTGTCTCAAGCACAACCATCTAAAATTGATCAATATTACAAAGTGACACATGTTCCCTTCAGATTCATTTGAGGTAAATGCATGTTAATGCCACATCATATCTGATTGAAATATCATGAGAGATCACAAGGAGAACACATGGATGTACCTAAATAATTTGATCAAGGCTCCATGTCATATAGTTGTCCAAAGTTCCCTCTGATAATGATAAGTGGTATAATAATGAAGCAAAGACCACATTAATGATGTGTGTCCCCTTTGGACCCACATAATGTAGACACATGTCATGCCTATAATGATTCTATCTAAAGATACAATAAAACACCTCTGAAGGCATGTAAGGGTGATGCATACCCCCACTAAACCCATAAGATGATGTCACATGTCATTCTTGTAGAGTTATATTCTAAGATTTACAAGATCACCTCTAATAGAGATGTGTGTCTCCACCTAAGCCACATGATTAATGCCAAGTTTCCAATAGCTATATAGAATAATTCCAAAGGTGACACATATCAAAGGTATGTTGTAAGGACCCTTGAAGAGAGCCACCTATAAAATTAATTCCATTATTTTGCATTAGAGAGCCACCTTTTGAAGAAGAAACTTTGATTGCCTGTGAAAGTGACATGTGGCACTCCTATAACCAACTAAAATTAGAGGTCCCCACCTAAGAGATTTCAAATAAAACTATGGATGTCATGTGTCATAATATAAATGAATAATCACATTAAGATGAATTTTGAGATCCCACAAGCAATATAAAGGTGCCACGTGCCATATTTTAAGACAACTAAGTAACTTAGTCATCTTTAGGCACCATGAGTACCTAGATGGATCTAAGGTCGCATGCCACATGTCATAAGGTGTAAATATTCAAATTTATAGCAAAAATTGATAGAAAATCAAAATAAAATTAGTGCTAAATTTAAATTATAAATCCATTAAATGCTAAAATCAATAGTTTAAAGTGTTTCAAATACAAAGTTAATGATCTAACCATTAAGATTGAATGAACTAAAATCGCCATCAAACCTCACATTAATCAAAGTAATCTTCAAAAAGATACCCAAATCAGATATTTATACCTACATTTATGATTGAATCTATATGCATTTTCTCTCCCTACTAATTTTGCCCTTGATATGATAAAGCTCAAGCTAATTCACAAGTTACACCTAGGCCACCATTGTTGAATCTCAAAAATTGTAAAGAGCTACAAAAGGACATTGATTGTTACCCAAAAGATTAAAAATATGGAATAGATAGGACCCTCCACTCTAGGTAAGGGCATTTAATTTGGGAATGATGATTTTATTTTCTAGTATGGTAATTCAGTTATGTTTAAAGATATAAAGTTCATCCCCAAGGCCATAAACTCAGGGGACATGCATTATAATAGTGTCTATTATAATGTTGAATGAGTTAGGGAACTTGATGAGTCCAAGACCATGCCCCATATTACTCAACTTGATTTAGACATCCTTGCAATCCAAGTTGTAGGCGTCCACAAAGCTATAACAAAACTAGAGGTCATGCCATGCACTGACCTAGTATACAACATATTCAAGATGTCAAAATGTGAGGATGGGTTTCTCAAATCCATAAAGCAAGGTCTCTTAATCACTTTCATCACATGGCCTATTTTCCAAAAACACTATTACCTACCTTTATTATAGGTGGAATATAACCAAAGTATCATTGATAACTGATATAAGTTACATTCTCTAGAAAAATTCCTATCATCATGGGTGATTGACCCAAAGGGAGTTATCGTCATGAATTAACAAGGGTACCTACCTATCTAACAATTTAAGAAGGGAGTAAGGATTGGCCTGAAATTATTGAATAGAATATTTGGAAAATCACATATTGGTTATGTAGACATAAGGACTATTTCAATCCTAGTAGATAATCTTGGAGGATCAACAAATTCCCCCACTTGGGGATATTATGAGTGGCAATCTAGTCACTAATATGAATGGAAATTGAAATAATTGTGGCTCATTCTTCATGATGAGCTATCTACTACATGTAATCTTCACAACTATGTAATTAGGTCAAAATTCATGGTCCCTTGACTAGGTAGAACTTGTGCCTCAGTCATTATCTACAATTAACATTAACTAATTCAAGCACAATATCAAGATAATTATATAAAACTTATACCCAACTATTTACAAATCCATCACTAAATGTGAAATTCCAAGAGTTCCCCTAGAAGTTAGATAGACATAGAGAGAAATGGGTAGTTTTTGGATCTACCATGATTGCAAAGTCATCAAAGTAGAAGGGGTGATGGTAACACCCCTCAAACTATTGAGATATATGCCAATAAATTTGGCAGAGGAAGAGATGTCCTATCAACTAATCCATGGAGTGGATGGAATCTTCAAGAGAAAAAATAAGATAGTCCCCCATAAGACTCCTTATAAACTAGGGAGAAATAAGATAATAAAATGGTAGTATATTGTAATAGTTGTAAGGTATAGGGACTCCTACCTATTGCCCAAGGATAACTTCCAAGCATGAGACCTCAACAATGTCACTGCAAGGCACCTACTCAAGTTCAAAAAGGATGTGGCCATACAATATAAGCACCAAGAGGAAGTGCATGAATGGTTTTATAAGGATGCATTGAATGGGTTTATAAGGATGCATTGAATGATGAAGTAGTCTTTGTAAATGCTGCAAGAAAGAGCATAGATCTTGAAATGAGGCTTGATAGGGAGAATAAGAAAGAACAAATCATAAGGCCTCAATTTTCACCAACTCATGGAAGCATGTTCAATGTAGACTATGAGGAGAAAGAAGAAGAGGAAGAAGATCATGTCATTATTATTAGGAATAGGCCCTGTAGACCTCCACTTGTTACCACTTTAGGAAGCTAGAGCATACCTCTTATCTTTAAGCAAGGAGAATCAAGTAGCCAACTAGGTCCCTCCCAAATACCTACATTCATTTATCCATCTAATATAGGGGCTACCATAGAGATAATAAGCTATCCTAACCTTGATGTCATTGATGTTAAATAATTATAATAGGGCATTGAGTTGTAAATGGAGTAACTACACACCCTAGATGGTACGAATATAGAGAAAGTTTACACAAGGAAAAGGGAACCCAAAACCACTATGAGTGGGGAAGTATCTCCTCCCT
Source organism: Torreya grandis (assembly GCA_037957365.1). Lineage (NCBI taxonomy): Eukaryota > Viridiplantae > Streptophyta > Pinopsida > Cupressales > Taxaceae > Torreya > Torreya grandis. The sequence goes on from JARHVA010003863.1 coordinate 1,262,072, forward strand.
CAACCTCTCAAGCATATACTCTCACAAGCAAAACTTAGGCTACCATTGGTGTAATAACTCTCCCACTGCCTTCCTTCCTAGTTTTTAGTACATTTACAACTACTCTTACTTCTATTTCTGATTCCATTCCCATGTTTGTATCCCCTAATATTTATTATTTTGGGGGAACCATCCCCAAATTCATCTCCCATAAAATTACCAAAATTCCATCTCCACTAGGATTCCAAAGCACTAGTGCTAGATAGGTTATCGGTTCTACTCCTTTTCAGGAAACCACTACTAGTACATCACTCACCTTTGGATCCCCTACATCCACTAGGTGATTGAAACCCATTCCAAATCCATTCAAATAAAAAAGGCAACTCAATATTAATACATATACTAAAGTGAGTGTGCCCTTTAAATTTCCTTCTTTCATTCTTAACATGGGATTAGATAAATATTTATTTGATACACTTGGGAAATTAGACCCAACAAACCTATACATCCTTGCTACAACCCTAACTTATTCCTATACCCAGGCACTCCCATTATAACCACCTCCCACACAACCACCATCTATAGCTACCCCAAATTGGGTGAGGTATAACATAAAAAAAGAAAGGCAAGGGAGACCTCATATGGTCTACTTAGCACCTAAAATTGGATTGATTTTTTACCCTACCATTGGTACCATGAAGAGGGTGGTTTGAAGATAAGTGGAGCAGCCATAGTCAAGCTCAACTATGATTCATGAGAGTGAAGAGTCCCTATTCACCTTGAATAGAAAGAGGAAAGATAGCCTTAGAGAGGTACATGATTATGAAGAGGATTCTATATCCATAGTTCAATCCCAAGCAAAATATACTATTGACTTAATGAAGGGGATGTAGTAGCAATTACAAAGGCTAAAAGAGTAAGCATTACCAATAGTGTTAGACAACACTCTAGTTTCCATAATAAATGTTATTATTAATGTTTTCAACCCTTAAAAAGTTATGAATAAGAGGCATAAATATGGAATCCTACAACCTAAGGTGGTCATTAATCTTTACTATAAACTTTCACTTTATGATTCCAAGTTGACAAACTTGGCTAGAGTTGTAAGAAGCATTAAATTCCCAGACCTCAAGGTTCTACCACTTGAGGACATCATTACTAAAAAGGTTATCATAATAAATAGAAGAAGTCTTATGACAATATGGCTAGATCAGCTCAAGAATGAACATACATACTTGGATAAAATTGAGTTTTAGATAGCTTTACTACTGAAGGATGCCATGGTTACTAGGGTGACCAAACTTTATGGCTCCTTCATGGATGATCAAGAGTTCAAAATCCAGATGAAGGTGTTTGTGTCTAGATTCTATAAGGACATGGCCAATGCACATACTATTATTGAGGTGATAAATGTTATGGCATTTTTTAATAAAAGAATAGAAAAGGTAGGTGCAATAAAGGAATCACTGAGGCCAATACTCATAGAGGATGACATACTCATTTAGGGAATACCTGACTTATTTTAGTCCATGATCCTAGAATTTTCTCAGATGGAGAAAGATTAAAAAGCATGTGAAAAGGTATGGACTAAGGAATAAGTTGATAATAATTAGATATAATAAGAAGAACAAGAAGAAGAAGCTAGCCAGTAACCACCTCTAGACCCTTAGAGAATATTTTGTTTCATCTTGTAAATTCAAATGTAAAATATTCCATTATAATGTGGTAGTTTAAACCACTTGATGTATTTGGGTAGTATTTATGGGCCCACTTAAAATTGTTTGAGTAATTTTTTAAGCTTATAAATAAGTATTTTTTCCTCATTTTAAAATTAGAAATAGTTATTTCAAGAATTAATACAAGAGAGCCAAAGAATTCACAAGTTTGATTGAAGTGCTTAATTATTTGTTTATATGGTTGTTTTTCCTCATGCTCTTAGATGTTTGATAGTTTATTTTTTTCAAGTTAATTTTGAAATTACATTTAATATATGCATCTATTAGTTTGAGATTAACACTACGCTAAAAAATTTAATGGTATGCTTGCTCTATTTTCTTCTCATTTGCATCTAAATGTGCTATTAAATTTAATATGAATGAGTAATTTTATGCAAATTATGTTGTTGTAAATATTCATTTTTATTCCTCTAAAGCTTTAGCTACATTTATTTAACTTTGAGAATTACACTATGGTTGGTAGATGCTAGTTTCATGTGTTTTTGCCTTAAAAGTTAGTAGAACTGGTGCCTTCGATCATCTTAAGAAAATCATATTTTCTACCCAACCCTAATAAATCTTAAAATCACCCATGATTCAATTTATATTAGTTCATGATATAAATATCTATTTTTTATTTGTATTTTCGGTAGTAATTGGAAAATATTAAGACAATTTACAAAGATTAGTAAGAAATTGTCACTGCATAAACATCTATTTTCCCTACAACAGGGTATACTTGTAAAATTTCAATGTGGTGACCATATATTTGTTATTTTTTATATTCGTAGAAATAATTTTATAAAGAACTCAAGACCCAAGTCTTTCAGGACTTAATATTGAGTTTTTTTTAACTTTCCCCCGATTCCTTAGTGACACAAGGAGAATAATAAGTGCAACAGCACATACACTTGAACAAGATAAGTTTATTCTAAGACTAATATTTATAAAACCTAATAAGGTTAATCCTCCATAAAATGGTAATTAAAATGCAATACCCTTTGTTATGTGTTCCATGCTTGAGAGATCATTGCATTAGAACTACATAGTGGATTCTGGATACACATAATATTTTTTAAATTTATCATTTGCTAACACTTTATATCCTATAGGAACCTATCTAGTTTCAATATCTTTCAGTTCATACCTTAAAGGGTGTACCAATAAATGGGTGGGTAGACCATTGGCGATTCACAATATTATTAGTTAACTCTATCATACCTAAACCCATTACAAATCCTACTTATCCAACCCCTTAGGTAAATAAACCTCATGTATCTAAATCCCAAATAAATTATCCTTCCAAAAATTCCATAAATAAGAAAAAACGCATTTTTACTTCTAATTCTACTTGGTTGAGCTTATTAAAAAAGTTATGACACACATTACAGAACCAAGTCAGCCTATTTGACTTAGTTTGAGGCTTAGCAATAACTTTACAAAATGGGGTCATGTTGGGTGACCTTGTTATATAAATTTATGAAATGGTTAGGCCCTATCCATTTTTATAAATACAACCTTCACTTTAATTTAATAAGAAATTAACATTTATTTTCACATTATTACAACCCACAATTCTACTACATCTACATTTGAAAGAGCCATTACTTAAGGTTTTACTTGGATGGAAGATAACTTTTCTTGTGGGAAGTCTTGGATATAAATTAGGATTATTTTATCCTAGATTTGTTTTATATAGTGTGATCCTTATAAATACACAATGATCTCTTGTAAATCACCATTGTCTAAAGGGGGAGATTGGGACTCGATAGGTTTGTTCAAAGGTAAGTATCTCTAACTTTTGTTATTTCATTAGATAGATAGATACTACATAAGGTAATAGGTTTGAATGTTTAACTACCTCCCTAAACCACCTATATACTTAGACTTAGTATAGCTATATAGTTTTATTTTCTTTCTATATTCCACTTTATGTGATCTAGGCCCCCGTTTGCCTACCATGATCCCTTGATTTTCTTGTTTGTTTTAACCATCCCCATTGTGTTATAGGCTTTGATAAAACTCTATTATTTTTATTTATTTTATTCAAAACTAAATAGGGTTATCACGTAGTATTATTTTCTTAGAGGCTTTGGAACCCTCTCTTTTAGTGTTGTGTTATAAGTGCTCCCTTCATTATGTTTAGAAGTCTAATTTGGTCATACTCTTGATATAAAAATTACTATAATAGATGTTATTTGATTACATTATTTGATCTTGGATTTACTAAGTGGGATAAGTTTCAGATCTATCTTAATTTATTTCATATATTCTGGTGAATCTGAACTAAACCTAACCCTTCCATTTTAATTTATTCATTTACAATCAACTAGGTTACTAAATAGGATCAAACCAAAATTGCCTAAATAAGTTAATAAGAATGAAAGGATTTGGGAGGCCTTGTAAGTTAGGTGTTTTTTGGGTTTCATGGAGAATATTTAAGGTCACGACAACCATATCTCAACCTTGTTTTCTAATTCCTTGGATAACAAAACAATCAATAACAATGGGGTCACTTTGGATATCATTAAGGATTTAATTACACATGTAATATGCTTGAATATAGAGGAAATAGAGATCTACAAATCTATATATTTCAAAAGTGATAAAGATGTTTTTCTAGAAGAAGGAGAAATGCTAGAGACTCTGCTTAATGGATTTGACTAAGAATATCTTCCAAGACCTTTTGGGAAATTTGCCTTTAATTTGATGTAATACATCATGATTGAAGGTAGGTATAATGTATTCATATGGTATTTATTAATTTTTCTAAACTATTTTAGACATGTTGTGCTTTTGATCCTTCCCTTTTATGTTCTCCACTCCCTTGAAGATTCTATATTGAAATTCAAAGATGGAAACTATCCTAATCTTAGGCATGAAGCATTTATATATTTAATTAATATATATTTCAAGGGAATGAACTAGCTGGGCCTTGATATATCTCAACCTTAGAAGAAAATTATTGAGGGAAAACCTGTGGACATTAGGAAAATCAAGAAGGTCTAGATCAAATACTTGAGCAAGGTTAGTAAGAAGGTAGATGATCAACCTTCTAAGAGTGTAGTGATAAATTTCCTAAATTTTCATAGGAGAAACCTTTGTAGAATCAAGATAACATCAAAAAATGGCTGAGAAGCATGGGTAGGACTCCCAATAAGATAGATAGTTCCTTAGACAAAAATGGGAACATAGGTGAGTATATTGAGGATTCCATCGTAGCGAAAGAAGATAGGTCTAGAAATGAAGTTTTTAATCAAAGTAAGGATCTAGGTAGTTAGGTAAGACTCCTCAACCTAACCATCATAAAATAGGTAAGAGGAAGGATAGAGATGATATGAATTACAAAGGTATTCTCTCCCCTAACAAGCAACACAATGATTTAAATGATAATTTTAATTTCTTAGTTAGTTCTTTAAAAGGAAAGTAAAATGCTAACAAAATTGTTAAAGAGTTGGATCTCTAGAATTGCATCATGAAAAGGCTTATGAGGTATTCAACTGACCTCAAAGGTAAGGTTAATTTTTTAAAGTAGGATAATGACAATCCACATCAAGGTAATGTGGATAAGAAAGAAAACCAATAGTTACAGAACTTTTAGTTCAGGGTTGACATGCTTCAGAATGATAATTAGAAGATAAAAAATAATATTAGTTTCTTGTTAAATTGTAGTAAAGTATCTATGAATGTGAGAATCCAAAACTTTGAGAATCTTAGGACTCACGGTGAGGTATTCGACACAAATTGTTTTTATAAAGGAAAATGAAAACAAATTAAGTGTAATAATTACCACAAAGATATATAGAAATAAAAACTACTAATACTAATTGATTCAAACCTCAAAAGGATGAAAATTTGATGGGAGGACATCTCAAGAAATATGGATATGGATTGACTTATTATTTTTTTTCTTTTGTTTATATTTTTTGGTTGTATTTGGGTTATGTTCTAGATATATTTGTCCCTATTTTTTCTATGTTTTATTTTGGGTATTCGATAGACCTTTGCTTCTTATTTTATTCTTATCCTAGGTTTTGGGGACCCTAGTTCAAAAATCCCCCCTTTAACCTTAATAAACAAACTAGGTCACATTGGTCGACCTAGTCTTATTCTCTATGAGCAAATTTTGGATCTATAGTAAACTAGATCATGTCAGTCGACCTAGTTTTATTCTATGTCTGCAATTTTTTAGTCACAACAAACAAGCTTGAGATAATGAATCCTATTCATATTCTATAAGTTTCATCCTTTAGTCCTATAAAACAAGATCAAGACAATCAATCCTATTCATTTCTTGAAAATCTCATTATTTAGCCTAAAAAACAAGGTAAAGGTGGTTAATCATGTTTAACTCCTACACTTTTTCAGCTTTCAATCAAGTTGAGCTAGTCAACCTAGTTCTATTTTTGTATATCTCAAATTTCACTTTTTAGTTTCATAAAACTAAGGTGACTTAGTCAATTTTTTTTAGGTTATTTTTAGTTTTGTTACTTAGCTCAATTTTATATTTTTGTTATCAATATAATTAATTAGTAATTCAAACATTCATTCTTTTATTTCTATTTTTTTAGTTCTACTAAAGTTGTATCAAATATTCAACTCAGTTGACTTAGTTATGTGTCTATTTGTCCTACCAACAAACTAAGCTAACCTAGATGACCTAGTTTTTTTGTCTAATTTTTTCCCTAGTTCAATAAGTGGTCAACATAGTTTATTAGGTAGCTGCCTTAGTTTAGTAGGTGGATGACCTAGTTTATTTTGTCATGTTTTTAGCCCAATTTAGTATTTGTCCAAATTATTTTATTATGTTATGCTGACATAGTTTATTTTGTCCTTTTTTCCCCTAGTTTAGTAAGTGGAAGACAGTTTAGTAGGAGGCCAACCTAGTTTATTTTATCTTATTTTATCTTAGTTTAGTAGATGGCCAATAGTTTAGTTGTTAGATGACCTAGTTTTATTTCATAATTATGTCTTATTCTCAACTTCCAATTAGTCAAAACACTACATAATCAATTATTTATATTAGAACCTCATTTATATTATTAGTTCAGATGAAACTATTAAATTCCTTCCTTCATGTCTTCCTAATCCCAAACCAATTACTGCATCATGCAACCTAAATTTTGTATCCTCAAGTCAAACACAATGTAATATAGTTTGAGTTACTCAACTTAGTCCTCCTCTTGATACCAATTTTGGGTATTATCCTCCACCCAAAAATCTTACTTCTCCCATTGATACTACTCAACTCCTTAATTAAATACTTTGATAAATGACCAATATTCAAATCACTCATAGTAATTATTTAACCCTAAAATGTGATTTAAGGTGATCTTATTTTTAACACTAGATTTTATTAAAGGGATATATATAAATGAAATGGAACAAGGGTTATAATCATATCTATATCAGGCCAATTAGGTACTAAACTTAGATACAAGCATACACTAAATTTATTATGCTAAGTATAGTCTAAATATGGAAAGTCTAACTATGCTATATATGAAAATGATAAATAAGTAATATACTTAGCTTTTTTTGATGATAATGTAGTTCTAAATATAGAATAAGTATAGAATAGGCTAGAATGAGATTTTATAACAATCATCATAATTTAGATTTGATACTTATAGAGCTTTTTATAACAACATCAACCTAGGATAATTGTATCGACACTAATATATATATATATATATATATATATATATATGTTCGATGTAAGTGTCATGTACATAATACCTATTGGAAAAATATGTGATCACCTTGATGCTTTTGGGTTTTTATTTTCCATCACTATTGTGCATTTAAACCTAGGTCATGGACTATCTCTCCTTGTCAAATTAAAAAACCCAAGTTTTCCATCTTTGTAGTGACCTTGGGGGAAAATGGGTTAGTGGGCACATGACATCAAGTTGACTCCAAATAAACCACTATCATATGTCACTACCTACATATCCAATACTACAAAGTGGGCCTTAGACTCATTTAGTTCTCCCCTATGTGTTGGCTTGTGTGTGAATCATGCAATATTATGCAAAGTAAGTACAATAGTGACTTAGCTTGTAACTTGGAAAATTGGTTTCTTGGGATTATCCTTTAGTACTTCACATCAATTTAGGTGATTAAAGTTACCTATTTTTAAGCATAATAATATTATATTTTTTAAAACAATCATAATGGGGGAGTTTATCATAATCAAGACTCTAAATTAAATTATATGCTAGAATTTTTATAAGTTATGCAAGTTTATGTAAGGAAAAGAGGTATAATTTGATCATAACAACTAAGGAAAATATCAATGTAAAATGGTAATTTTGAGAATGATTTTTGTGGGGTGATAAGGTAATGTGAGATTAGGATGATATAATATGACACATCTTGAAATTTTTTACACTATGTGAAATAACAAAAAAATAATTACTAAATAACACATTTGATATGTAGGCAAACATGTAAAATATGAAAGTACAGTGCAAATGAAAATAACATGATATGAAAGTAATAGATATAGAAGCATTTTATATGCAAAGAGTTCATATATTCACTAAATTCCTTACCCTCTATAGTGCATAATCGATATGATCTATTGTTGAAGATTTTGGTCATTAGGTAAGGGCTTAACTAATTAGGTCTAAACTTTTGACCTTCTCCTTTCTTCTTGTCAATTTTATTATTGAGACTAAGGATGAGGTTTCCTGCATGGATTGGGTATTCATGGATATATTTTTTGTATTATCTTCCCATATGATCAGCTTAATCAATTTGATTATTTGTGATGGTTATCTAATGTTCATTTAAGAGTTCTAATTGGGCCAACTATGCCTCTTTATACTCCTCTTGATCAATAAGGCCCTCAAAGGAATCATGGTGGCTAGGTATTTCTACTTCTAAGAATAGAATAGATTCAATTTTGAACATGATTAAATATGGGTTTGCCTCGGTATCTATTTTAATAATTGTTTAATAATACCATAGTGTTGGATAGAGTTATAGATTCCAACCTTGTTTAATGTCTTTAAATTTTTTTACCAAAATTGAATTTAGGGTCTTCTTAGTAGATTTTTTGTGACCATTACATTATGGATAGTACATGGAGGTGAATGGTGTGATATATATAATTTATTACACACTTCATAAATCTTATGATTTTTGAAAGGGGTTTCATTATTAGTAATGATGAACTATGGTACCCCAAATTAGAAGTTGATTTTATTTAAGATAAAATTTATGATGACTAATCCAATGATAATTGTTTACATTATTGATTCTTCCCATTTGGTGAAATATACATCTACCATGATAATGAAGTGATGACCATATAAATAATTAGGTGAGATATTACCTACTAAATCTAAGCCTCAAGTGGAAAAGGGACATGGAGTGATGATGGGTTGTAACACCCTAGTAGGAATATGTATCTCATGTGAAAAACACTGACATTTCTCACATTTACATACATATTTGATAACATTATGGTTTAGATTGGGCCATAAGTATCCCATCCTATGTATTTTTTGAGTATTTTCATGGTCACAAATGTGTGTAACACAAATGCCACTGTTATAATGGAAGAGGACTCTTTCTGACTCTTCTTGGTGAACACATCATAGTATCATGCCATTTAAGTCCTTATAATAAAGGACAATATCTAAAATAACATGCATGGATGTGATGACATGAAGATGTATTTATTATTTGTAGTTAGTGACTTTAAAATAAGTGAGGTCAATTAAGTAATTTATGATATCTACATACCAAGAAGAGGATCTAATAGAAGGATTTTTTAGATATAATATCAGCTCATTAGGGAAATCAGTATTGATAAATCCATTAAATTCTAAGGGTGAACCAACCAACCAATTAGTAATCCTATGTCCTATAATAGACTTTTGGTTGGCATAATTTAAATTTAACTTGATTAGGAGTAAAATGAAGCACCCAAGCTTCCTAAAGATATTTGGTTAGGTTATGAAATTTTTTAGGGATTGATATCTCACCATAACTCTGGTCTCTTGATTGAACATATACTACCCCAATAATTTGGTTGCAAATACTATTATTAATAATTCCTTTTTTGTTTGAGTATCTCACGTCTCATAATTGATGATGGTTTAACTAATTAAATATATGGTGGGTTCCTTTCCAATTTCATCTTTGAGACAACATGCAAGTGAAGGATACCTCAATTGATCTAATATAAAGTATTAGGGACTTATCTATTTTAGGTGCTATGAGTGTAAGGGGAGACATAAGGAAGTGTTTTATTGATTCAAATTCTCTTTAAAATCATTTATCTAAGTTAGGCCACTTATATTTTTAAATAGGTTTTTGATGGGGTGAATGGCATAGGTGAGATCAAGAATGAATTATCTAATGGATCCCAATTTACTTAAGAAGATTATAATTCCAAATTTATTTATGGGAGAAATAATCCCTCAAATATCTTACATTTTAGAAAGGTTAATATTGATAATGTACTAGGAGATGATGTAACCTAGGAATTTTCCATGAGTGACTCTAAACACACATTTTTCTAGGTTGAGATTGACATCATATTCAATTATTCATTTTAATATGGTATGTAACACCTATAAATGGTCTACACATCATCTTGATTTTTTGAAGAGATTGTCTACATATATCTCCATAATATGAACATAAGTTTTTATACTTTATCAATTATAAATGATTTCTCTATTGTAAAAACCCATCGAGTCTCAATATATCTAAGTGTATGCCTTAAAGGGTGCATCAAGAAAGGGGCGGGTAGACCATTGGTGATTCACAAGATTTTTTTTCCTTATACCACCACTTAAATTCAACACAAACCTCTCTTATAAATTTCCCCAAGCTTAGACACCTCCCTTACACACTCCTCCAAATAATTCACTACCTAAAGTATCCCCTACATAAGCCAAAACCTCTTTTTATCACCCACCAAACATATTTTAATGGGTCAACTCTATTATTATAAATGAGAATATTATGAAACTAAGATAGCCTAACTAACTTAGTTTGGGACCTAACTACTTTATTTATTAAATAACTAGGTCGATTGCGTTGATTATGTTGACTAAAACATTGAAAAGGGTTAGGGTTATATTTTTATATATGAAAACTTCCTTTTTTCCATTTTCATGAGAGAGATAATAATTTTTTTGTTATTATTTACAATCTTATCTTCCATAATTATACTTGAGGAGTCATTGCTTAGGTTTTACACTTGGAGAAAAGAATCTTGTCTTGTGAAAAAGTCTCGGGTGCATAAGAAAAGTCATATAGCCTAGAGTTGTCCTATATTTATGATCCTTACAAACCACAATTACCTCTATCAAAATACCATTATCTAAGGGATATATTGAGCTTCAATGAGTTCATATTCAAGGTAAGTATTCCTAACTCTTATGTCTCTATTTTGGTAGATATATGTAACATAAGTGTTGGCTTGTGAATGTAATTATATCTCAATGTATTAGGATAATTTGTATATTATATTAATTAGATTTATTATTTACATGTTTAATTTTATGTTTATTATCCCCATTTTTGTGATAATATTTGGTGAGAACTAGATTATATTTACTTTACTTTGTTAGAAACTATAGGACCTAACTATGGTTATTATTTGGTATTGTTTGACTAGAGGATTTGGAACCCTCTCTAGTGATATTATGTGTAAAATACCCATTATTTAGGTCTATTAGATCCATATTAGTCATGACCCTAATTGTCTAAATTTACCAAGAAGTAGAAGGGATATTATGATTTATCTTCTCTAAGCTAGGATTGATTTGTTGATCATCTTGACTTTCCTTTGTCATAAATTATAATGAACTCGATGTGAACTAACACTTTGAGTTTTTATTTCACACCTTTATATATTCTCATTTATCATTTATTTCATTTTTACACCATTGGATTGAATCTATTGACTTAGTCTAACATTATATACATAGGTTTAACACACAGTCAATCCAATCAATTTTGTTTTATTTATGAAGGTCATCTTAAACCACATTCAACTAAATAAATCCACTTGACTTAGTTCACTTATTTACATACAAGTATTTAGACCCAATCGACTCTGTTAGTAGGTTAAAAATCTTTAACTGAATGACACACTATAAAAATAGGAAATTCAACATCTTTAAAATCATTAGGATCATTTTCACCATTTCATTCATTTATTTTCTTCATTATAATCATATTTTTCATAGTTTTTATTCTATAAAAATGTAACACTATAGTGAAATAAGTCGATTAGATCAATTTAGTTATGTAGCTTACTTATTACCTAGGATACTCAGTTGATTCATTTGATTATGTTTATTTGTACCTTAATTCAATAGATAGAATTAACCCAATCAATTCTATTCTATACTATTTGCATACTCATTCAACTGAACTAACCCTTTATTCTTCAAATAGGGGAATTAACTCATATATCTAGTAATTAAATAACAATATTTTCACCCTTCATGATTGAAAATACAAACACAACATACAACCATCTAATGATAAAGGTAATTCAAGGTATGCATACATTACTTATTTAGTTTAGTTATTTCCTTTTAATAATTTACTTTTAGTTATTTTGTTACTTAAATACTACAATTTATTTATCTTAGCATTATGTGTTATGTTCCTTTCCCAAAGCACCATCCTATGTTGAAACTATGTGACATGTGATGAGATTCGAGTGGGGAATATGTATACACATAATATTTTTAAACCTTATCAATTATTAATGCTTTCTCTCTTGTAGGAACCTGTCGAGTCTCAATATCTCTAAGTGCATGCCTTAAAGGGTATACTGGGAAAAGGGTGGGAAGACCATAGGTGCTTCATAATATTTTTGTTCCCTATACCACCACTTAAAACCAACACAAACCTATCTTATATGTTTCCCTAAAATATTTGACACCTCCCGTACACACTCATACAAGTAATTAGACACCTCAAATAGCCACTACCTAACCCAAAACCTCATTTTTTTCCCACTAAATATATTCAATTAGGATGACTTTATATTTATAAGTGAGCACATTATGGAACTAAGTCAACCCTACTAACTTAGTATGGGACCTAATGACTTTATTTATTAGAGAATTGGGTCGACTATAATGACTTTATTGGCTAAAAATTTAGAATGGTTTATGGTTATATCCAAATATATAAACAAATAATTTTCACCATTTTCATTATATAGATAGAGATAATCATTCATTTTCACTTCTTTACAATATACTTTAATCCCCTAAGGCATAGTAAATGAGGTCTTACTTTAGTCCTCATAAAAAAAGTGGGTTTGGTTGTACCCTGATAAACCATCCATGAGTGACAACAATTCATACCTTACAATAATTTCAACACTGACATTGATGGATGGGAGAGGGAAGTCATCCTTTGGACATGATTTATTAATGTATTAAAATACTATACATTTTATGATTTTACCATTATTTTTTAGGATGGGGATAATATTGGATATATTTTTGGATTAATATATTACCTTAATGAATTAAACTTTGAAAATATTGATGACTTCCTATTTTAACATCAATGTGAACTTAAGATTGATATGTCTAAGATTTTGATTGATATGTTTTGTGTCAAGCATTGAAACTAGGTTGTGGATGACTACAACAAGGTTGATGCCTACCATGTTGGTGTAGGAGAAATTTAAAGATTTTGATATATCTATGAGGAGATAATTATGTCCCTCCACCTCTTACTCAAATATTGAAGACCCTATTTTGGGAAGTATGGGATTCTCTTATATCTTGATGTTAATGTCAATTATTTATTTTATGGGGGAGGAATTTCCCTCTTCAAAAATGTTGGGGGCTAGGAGAATATCAATATATTCACCCTTTATATTCAATACATTATTTTAGTCATCAAAATATATGTAATCCTCAATGTGATAGTAAGAATAGTAATATTTATTTATGAGGGCCAAGGTGGGATAATGGGTAAGTGAGAATCCCATCTTATGATAGAACAATGAGAGGTCATCATAGGATCTCAATAACTCAAGAATGGCCTAATTTTTCTCAAATAAAGTGATGACCAAGGGATTATCATCCCTTCTAATATTGGTGATGTTTTGGTCATTAGGATTCTTATAAACAAGAGGATTTATCCTTAATAAGAATATGACATTAGATTCTACTATTGTTGGATGGAGGATAAATCTCGAAGATAAGGTTTCCATGGAGTTGGTAAGATGGTTACTTTCCATAAGGATTATTTATATATAAATTATTTTAAATTATTTGGTAATATCACATACAATGGTCTTCTAAAATTGAAGGTGTTCAACCTTGGTCTAATAGAGCTTTTAGACATAGTTTAAAACTAACTATGAGTCATCCTAGATCCTTAAGATTTAAATGCCTAGGTATTTTGAAATGAGAATGATAATCAATAAGGAATCATACTTATCCCCATTATTTTTACACTCTAATTCTAACTTGAATCCAAAATTTATGACTCGCCCTTTATGAGAGTTGAGAATGACTCCTACCCTAGTGCCTAGGTATCACTTGGATCTATTATAGTGAAGGGCCCAATGATAATGTGTAGGAGTGGGAAATTTTTCAAGTGAATATTCTTGGTCTTATGATATATCAAACATATGGATATAAAAAATATTTGATAACCCTCTTGGGGTCTCTAGTTCTGAGGTTTGGGAAGACTTCCCCTTTACTCAACCTAGAGCAAGAATTTGCCTTCTATCATATCTTTAGCATGTACTATGTGTAGACTTGATATTTCATTCATAATATCCAAACAACTTAATGAAATCAATATAAGTTTCACATGTTCTATAACCCTTATCAATCAATGCATGCTTGACTTGGATATCACCTATGTAGATACTAATGAATAAAGGAGGATTATCTACATGAAGTAGAATCTCATCAAGAATCATATAAGCTATGGGAAATCATAGAGAAAGAGAAACATATATAGTTTTGTCAATGTTGATAGACATCTCATTGCATTGTTTCAAAATACTATCTTTAGAACCAGATAAAGTTACCTCTTATCATGCTAGGGGAGGATGAGGGACATTTATCTCAAATATGAGCTACATGAGGTGGTTTCTATGATGTGGGAAAGTCCTCATAATCTCAATAAATGGAATTTGGGATAGGATATTAGTGACCTCTACAATGGGATCCCACTCACCATAGCCCATAGGAAGGTTGTTAGATATAGGTGCATAATGGTTAAGGAGTTCCTCAAAAGGAGGAACCAAATTATATTAGAATTTTTGTTGTTAAGAAGAAGAAGAATGTTTAGAAAAAGGTTTTAAATCATGTTGAGAGGATGAATTAGTTTTTTTAAGTTGATTTTTAAAATTAGAAAAATAAGTGTTAGTAGAATCTTGATTATCATTAGCATTAAAATATGATGGAAGAGTGGTATAAATATAATGGGATGTGTTATCCAAGGGAGAATAAAAAATTGGATTATCAAAAGTGGTAAGATCTTCTTTCCCTATCTCATTTAAATAAGTTAGACAAGAATCCTAGATAATACAATATATCTTATGGGAAGGAAGAGTGGAGATAGGTTAGGAATCAATGAAATCCACCACCCTTTATATATTAGTCATGTTAATCACATTCTCTTCAAAATTTAGTTTAACAAGACTTTAAACATTATTGGTGGAAGGGGTGGGTTTATCTTTATTGTCTTAGATAGATAGATTATTATGTAAAGGATATTTATGGATAGATAAATGAGAATTTTCTTGATTCAAGGCTTGAATTTTGTCATTTGATGTATAGTTTTTGAAAGTAATTTCATAGGCTTGTTGATGGTTATGGATAATGGAATCATGATTAAAATTAGGTTCAAGAAGAAAATCCATACCTAAATTACAAAGTTGTCTACAAGTCTCATGAGAATGACCCCAACTAGCATGAAACCAACAAAATTTGTTAGGATCATACCAAGATTTCATAAGATGAGTAGGGTCAAGCTCTCATGGAAGAGGCCTAGTAGACACTTAAGTAATTTAGCCGAGGATAAATTTTTGTGAACATTGATGTTATTAGTTCAAGAGAAATGAGTATTAGTATATTTTTGAGAAGGATTTGTCTCCCAAGAAGGTAAAGGAATTACAACTTGAACATTATGAATTATGTCATAAGAATCAGTAACACCATCATTGGTGATACTGTGGTTTTGATTATTAAGTAATGGATGATAACCTGTAGAAGGTTGGGGTGGATTGAATTGATGCATTAGGAAATATTGTCTTCTATCTTGGTCAATAACCTCCTCCAAAGTACATGGAGAGAGAGTGCAGACTTGATATTAAATTTTAGGAAAGAGAGCATTTGTAAAGAGATGAAAAATGTTATCATTTACCATGTTATGTTCACATTTATTTGACAAAGTCTTCGATCTCTTAACAAAGGATTGGGTAGTTTCATTCTCATGTTGTTTTAAATTAATGAAATGGGCCAAATTATTTTCAAAAAGTTCATTAGTTTTTAATTATTAAACTAAAGCATTTAATAAGTCCTCCAAACTAGAAATGGAATGAGCTCTAAATTGATTGTACCAATCTAAGACATCACCCATGAGAGTTTTGGCTAAGATATTTGTATCAACAGTGCTGTTTAATTTGATCCACTCCATGTAAATATTTCTAAATGTTTTGAGGTGAAGGATGGGATTGATTGACCCATTATAATAAATTGTAAGTGTTATACCTTCTATATCAATATTAGCAATTTGAGTATTGAGAGGTTCATTTTGGAGATGCTTAATGATTTTATTAATTAAAGAAGGTTGAGGAATGATATTTCCTTGAGAATATTGAAGAGGAGGAGGGGAAAATTCTAGTTATATGTGCCCCAAGCCATTATTTTTGGATGAGATTGAAGATGAAGAAGGTGGTTTTGCATTCTCATCATTTGATTTGTGTTATGAGATTGAAAGGTATTCATTTGGTTTAGATTTTGTAACAAAATTTGATGTGTTTGATTAACATTATAAGCATTATAATTGGTATTTGTGTTAGTACTAGTGGCTTGGATACCACTATTAGTGTTGATATGAGCTTGAGAAGAACTATGAGAATTTGAAGCACTAGTGCAAAAATTTGCTTGTGAAGCAAAATATGGATTAGTGAATGGTTGAGAGGAAGAAGAAATAGAAGCATGATTTCCTTGGGTAGAAATCAATGAACTAGTAGAAGTATTAAGGATGGTGGACCTTATGAGAGGCTCACTATATGTAGAATCTTCCATGTTAGTTGAGATACTAGGCATGGAGGTAGAAGAGGTTAGAGAAGAAGATGTCATGAAATAAGGAGTTAAAATTGAAGGAAGAGGTTGATAACCAAAGAAATGGGTACCCCCAATTCTTGTATTGAATGTAGGAGTAGGTAAATGAGGTTCTTTGGTTTGACCACTAATCGTGAGGTTGTAAATGGTAGAAGGATCCTTTCCTCTATGCTGAGGAAGTTTAGAGATAAATAAAAGAATTTTAGGAGTATATTCTAACTTAGGTTGGTATTATAGTGAGAAAAGAGGATTATGTTATGAATAATAATGAAGAGGGGTCCCATAGTTCATTGTGTGAGTGCCAATATGAACATTACTAGCATCTAAAAGAGGATTCCTACTGTATCTATGGGAAACCCTATAAGGATTGGTAAAGTTCATCATGTCTATTGAATATAAATTAGTGTTATTATCCAACATAAATTCCATGATGAATGTAAAATAAGAGAGATGAGAAATCAAAGGTCTAAAGAGGTGATTGAAACTATACAGGGTCGACTGGGTCAATCTAGTACAAAAATAGGGATTGTAAAACTATACAGGGTTGACTAGGTCGATCTAATACAGTGTATAGAAGGAAAAAAACTAGGTAGATTGGGTTGATCTAGTATATAAGACAAGGAACTCAAAAATCCTAAAAATAGATTTCAAAATGAAACAAGCTAAATTTACAAGTAATGAAAGGAAATATATAGCCAATTAGATCCACACTGGCCAATCCAATTGAAACACACAAAGCAAAATCTTGCATGAACAGTAGTTAATGCAAGTTTTTATGCACATAATTAAAAAAATATCAAGAAAACAACTTGAAAATTAAAGCTAACTAATTGGTAAAATTTATTGTTAATTATATTTTTAAGAATGATTTTAAATGTGATTGAAAGCTGGTTATAATCAAGGTACTAGATAAAAATCTAAGGATGGTTTCAAGATGTTTGGGTTGAAAGGGACTATAGTGGAAATGATCTAGGCTTGGTATTGGGGCCTACCCCCACACTTCACACACCACATTGATAAATGTGTTGGGTGATTACCCAAAATATACCATTAACCATGCTTTATACTTGATTAGAGCATCAAGTCAATGTTTCCTTTGGTGATAAAATCCAAGTAGGTTGGCCTAGGGTAGAAATTTTTTTGAACTACTTATTTATGTTTTGTGATTTGGCTATGTTCATAAAATAGAAATAGTGAAACTAAGTGATTAATTAAAAATCCCCTAATTAGACTATGTGAACTATTCTAAGCATACAAGCAAAAAAAAAGAAATGTATGAATTAATTACTAGAAGATATGATGTTAATTACAAATTTGAAACAATGTATAGTCTTGACACTATATGCATAAAATATAGAATAGGGTCGATAGGGTCAATCCTATACTATAGAAGTAAAGTCTAAAAATAAACTAGGTTGACATTGTCGATCTAGGATTTTTAGATAACACAAAAAATAGAATTGGGTTGGTAGTGTCAATCTAATTAACTATGCAAGGATAGTTTTAAACATTGCAAACTATGAAATTAAAGACAAAAAATAAATTAAATAGAGAAGTAGAAGGAACCTTGATGAATCAGAGATGCAATGAAGGAATATTGACAATGAAGAACCTTGAAGTATGATTAAGAGACCTAAAAACTAGGTTGACAAAATTGATCAATCTATATAGGAACTTACTAAAAAAGTGATAAAACTATAAGGGGTCAATTGGGTCAGCCTAGTTAGCTGAACTAGGTGTTTGAAAGGTTGAAAACATATATTGGGTTAGTTGGGTTGATCCAATTGTCTGTTCTTGTAACTTGCACACAAAGATAAAAAGTTGGCTCAACGAAATCAATCTAGTATGTCAAAATATATGATAAAAATGATGATCAAAATAAATGAAGGTAAAAGTGAATGAATCCTACAAGGGTTAGTTCATGTCAGGTTCACTAGAATGTATTCAATCAAAAATTCATCATGTCTATGAATTAATCCTATATTGAATAAGATAGATCATACCTACACTTTTGATTGGGATACACTTGTTAAGCAGGAAAATGACCAATATGGGGATATGCTAGACCTGATTAGGGGATCACTTGTATCACTTGTCACAACACATCATGTTAGGAAGGGTTATAAATCTTACAGTATAACACAATTACACAATAACCTTAATGGAGTCCTAAGGTTTAAAATGTTCACTCTATACTAATATAAAATAAGTAAATATAATCTAGTGCACACCAAAGCTTGTGGCAAAAAGTGGGGGTTAGAAGCAATAAAACAAACAACTAAACTAAACATTTATTAGAAGACATATACTCACGTTGATGTATACACAATCCTAATATGTGGAGAGAAGAATAAAAATGCATTATCTATCTACTCTTACAAAGGAGAAATAAAGTTAGGAATAATTACCTTTGAAGGCAAACCCATCGAGCCTCAAACTCTCCAATGGCCAAGGTGATTCACAAGAGATTGTTTTAGTATGTAATAATAATGAAGATAAATCAACTCTAGGCTACACAACCTATATAAGCATATAAAATACTTATCAACAAGAAAAGATCCATATCTCTAAAGAATGTATGAAACCATAAGCTTTATTCCTCAAGTATAATGGTCAATAAGCATATGTTCACTTGCACTTCTTTGCTAATAATTCTTATCTTATGAAATGGTGGGAAATGAACTTATATATACAAGTGGATCTTACCCTAAATCCTCTCAAGAACATTGGTTGTACAGGGTTGATCTAGTCAACCCAGTGTGTTTTTAGGGACAAATCACTAGGTTTATGCTAGGTGAACTAAAAGGCTAACAAGTTAAGAAAGTGAAAAATACATCTAAACTATATTGGGTCAACCCAATCAACCCAGTATAGTTGATATTCTAAAAGGATGTTAAGGCGAGAAAAGGAGGATGGAAAGAGAAAAAAGATTGGAGGAGGTAGGACTAAGAAAAATAAGCTTAGGGTAAATGGTTTTAAGAGACAAGTGTGTAGATGAAAAGTGTAAAAAGGGACAACAATATTATAAAACATTGATGGTCTACCCACCCCTTTCTTGGTGTACCCCTTAAGGCATGCACTCATAAAGATTGAGACTCAACAAGTTCCTACAAGATACAAAGTGTCAGTAATCAATAAAAGTTTGAAAATATTATGTGTATATAGATGACACTCTAATTTTCACAAAGGTAGTTATAATCAGTAATATGTGAATGGAACAAAATAAGGAATAAAGGATGCAAATGCCAAACCATTATCATACTTCTCTAAAACATGGCCTCTATCTAGAATACTAAATCAATTACTAAAGCTTGATCATAATCCTTTTGCCAAAAATGCCTATAGAACCAAGGGTAAAGGGGTTCGGTAGGAAGGCTTAAAACAACTTTGGTTAATAGGAAAGGTATGGTATAATGGTATGTGATAGAAAAATATGGTACAAAGAAGAATGTTGATATTATGGTATTAAAATAATGGGATTCATATAAAATACTATATATCTCTTAATAAAATTAACACTTAAGGTTTATAATGTTCATGAGCTCATCATGTTCATCCCCATCTAGTGTAGCGAGCCTATATGCTTCAGAGCCACAGTTTACAACAATGATGAATGGGCATATCTAATTGGGTTTTAACTTGAACTTATGTTTATTCTAATCCATGGTATTCTATTGGTTTTATATTATAATAAAATCACCATGTTCAAATTCTTTATGTTTCACTCATTGGTTATAGTGGCCACGTAGTCTATTATGGTATGCTTGTAAGCTATTGATAGTAACCATGCATTTTTCATCAAGTAACTCTAGATATTGTATGTAGAAGAGAATGGTCAACTAAATAATCAATAAATCATATCTAATATGTAATAATAATCATCAAGAACATGTTTTAGTGAAATACGCAAAGAAGGTAACTTGACCTCAATGGGAAGAATGTCCTCAGTGTCATAAATTATGGAATATAAAGTGGTTCTTATTAGGGTATGATAATTAGTGAAATATGTCCAAAGGGTGTAGAATATTTTGAGGTGGCAATCCTGTCCAACATCATTAATAATATTTATATGGATGTTGATAATGGTTTTGTTGGATGCTTTGGCTTGGCCATTACCTTGTGGGTAATAGGCTATAGAATTTTTTTGAGTAATTTTGTACTCAACACATAGTGATTTGAAATCATTTTTCTTGAATAGTTCACCATTATCAGATATAATGTTAGATGGGATACCATAATGATATATGAGATGGTTGAATACTATTTTAGAAATTTGCTTTCCATTCACATAAGTGAGGGGTATAGATTCAACCCACTTAGTGAAAACCTCAATAGAAATAAGGATGTGTTTATCACCATCAGATGAGGTTCGGTTAATCTTCCCAATGAGATCAAGGCCCCATGTATCAAATAACCATGGTGTAAGCATTGGTTTTAGTGTTTTGGCTAGGGCATGAACTATATTAGCATGCCATTGACATTTGTCATAATATTTGATGTAAGTAACTGCATCTGCATCTACATCCATAGTTAGCTAATAGTACCTATTACATAGGAGATTTTTAGCTAGGATTCCCTTTATATTTTGGGCTACACATAATAATTCGTGAACTTCTTGTAACACTAATGTTGATTCTATCAAATTTAAACAATGAAGTAGAGTTCAATCAAAGCTATGGTGGTAAATGGTTAGTTGAAGTAAGGTATATCATGTGTATTAGTGGGTCAAGGCCTTGATTTATTTATAAGATAGGTCTGGTGGCATAATGTGGTCATGAAAGTGGGCCTAAAGGTTTAAATACCATATATATGTAAGACTAATAATATCACAAATCATTGTGATTGTTTAAATTTCATGAGATAGAGCTATAAGATTTTCAATGAGGAATTGATATTCTTTTGCCTTATCAATATGATGAATCAAAGATCCAATGGTGGCCATGACATTCAATATTATATTACTATCCCTTGGTATATGTTCAAATTACATATTGGTAATATTCTATTTGAGAGTGTTGACCATGGCCTTGTATGGTACTAGCTTGTTAGCCTTGGTCTGAAAGTGATTTGTAACCTGATTGATCATTAATTGAGAATCACCATAAACCTTGAGATGATGAATATTATAATGTACCACTTGATAAAACCTTATAATGAGTGATTAATACTCATCCATGTTATTAGTACAATTAAATTTTATACAAAATGATTTAGGGATAAGATCCCCATATGGTGTAATAAATAATAGGCCTACCCCCAATCTATGTGCTATGAATGATCCATATAAATACAACTTCCATTACTGCTCCTCAAGAGGTGTTTCAATGATGGTCATAATGGACTCATTTTGGAATTAAAATGTTAGAGGTTTGGTATCTGCAAGTACTTGTCCCTTGATGGCCTTCTAGTTGATGTATTCTATATCAAACTCATTCAAAAGCATGATCCATTTGCCCATATGACCTTGTAAAGCTATTTTAGATAGTAGAAACTTGAGCAGACCTACTTTGGAAATAACCATGGTTTTTTTGTTCAACATTTAATGTCATAGTTTATAAATTGTAAAGACCATAACTAAATAGTATTTTTCAATGGGTAGATAATTGTGTTTATATGATACTAGTGTACAACTTAGATAGTACATGACATGTTCTTTTGCATTATCATCATACTGAGCTAGAAGTGCTTGTATGGATTTATCTTTGGTTGATAGGTACAATAGGAATGAATTTCCTACAATAGGTGGAAATAAAATAGGTGGATTAGCAAGATAGTCCTTTAAATGCTAAAATGATTTTTGGCATTCATCATCCTAATGAAATTTCATGCCCTTCTTCAAAAAGTGTGTAAATGGATGACATTTGTTGATTAACTAATAAATGAAGCATTTGATAGATTGGATCTTGTCCTACAAAATATAGATCTACTTCAAATTGGAAGGTGGTAACATCTTGGTAATGGCTTTTACTTTGGTTAGATTAAATTCAATGTCTCTATGAGACATAATTAAGCCAATAAATTTGTTTGAAGTAACTCCAAAAACACACTTCTTAGGATTGATTATGACCTTGTATTAATGTAGCCTCTCAAATATTCTCCTTAGTGATTCTAGATGATCGACCTTGGTCTTTTATTTATTTAGTATTTCATCGATGTAATCTTTAATAATGTCATGCGTCATATCATAAAATATGATGATCATGGCTCTTTAGTTTGTGTCCCTAGTAGTTTCAATACTAAATGGCATACCTAATAACAAAACATTCCATATATAGTGGTGAACACTATTTTATGTTGGTATTTTGGTGTAATCTAGATCTGGTTGTATCCTAAAAATCCATCCATTAGTTAAAGCATTTCATACATGGCTATGGAGTTGATAATCATGTTAATATTTGGTAGAGGAAAGTTATCCTTGGGGCAAGGTTTGTTTATATCTCTGAAATCAGTGTGGATTCTAATTCCTTCTGGCTTCTTACTAATTGGAACAACATTTGAGATATACTTTGAGTAGTCGATCAATTGAATACATCTTACTTATAATAATTTTTCTAACTCTTTCTTTACTAATACAATAATATGAGAATGCATTTTGTGTAGTTTCTACTTCATGGGTTTGGCATCAAGATGTAAAACAAGGTGGTGTACGACCAAGGTGGGGTCTAAAACTAACATGTCTAATTAGGTCCAAGTAAATATGTCAATAAATTCCCTCAAAAGGGATTTAAATATTTTATGTTCTTCCTTAGTGAGGGATGTGCCTAATTTTATCCATTTCAGGTTGTCTAGAGTCCTGATGTTGACTTGTATTGTGTCTTCCATAAGAAGAGTTGAACCATATTCTATAATGGTTGGAAATGATAAAAATCCCCTGTAATGATAAAGTCCTCCATTTGGAATATCTCTTCAATTTCCCTAGGTTAGATGAATTATAACCTCCTAATGGTAAGTATGGCCATGTGATAAACACTGTTAGAAACTATTGAATGACTTGATTGAAGTCATGATGCTCTTCATAATATAACTTGGACCCATAGGCAAGTTCATCATTAGTGGTCTCCTAAGCTTCATTTGAGGAAAAATGAACACACCCAACTAATGTCACTTGGAACCAAAAGACTATCCTTTATCCTTACTTTTACTCTAGTCTAAAAGTGCCTCAAAAAGGTTTTCAATTTTGGATCTTAATGTTTTATTTTATTGTTTGTGGCTAAGGGTGTTTACCCATTCTCTAAAATAGGCTACATGATCCAACTTGATTGAGGACCCTTGTTTGTGGTGTCTTAATGGAAAATTGTATCTTAGGCCTAGAAAATCACAAAAGGCCCCATCATTATCAAACTCATCTACATACATTATGTATTTTGGTTGGTCCTTAGATATAAGTTGAGGGTGATATAAAGGAACTGGATTATGGTGAATAATTGGTCTAGGGGTAAAAATGTCATGAGTATCAGATAGAATAGTATTAGATAGATCTTCATGAGGGATTTGATTAGACTCCACTTCACTATTGACATCATCTTTACTAGTCATTATATTTAGAACATGAATAAGATAGATTGGGTCACTCCTAGGTAGTTTCAATTTGAGACCATAGGTTCCTTTGTACCGAGTCATGGATATTGGATCAAGTTTTCTTTGATGATTTGGATCAAGACCTCCTCCTTCATAGGCATGCCTCTCCATGATCATGTTATGAATAGGATACTTGGAATTATTATAACAATTATCCAGTTTGTCATTATATAACCATGTTTCATCATTTGCAAGTGGGTTCTATTCTTAGGTAGTAGATAGTGTGAAAATGATAGATCAACTATGTAGTTTACCTTTTCCTTTCCACTACCATTTCATGCAAGGTGGCTTAGATTTAGGTATTCCAGACTTGGTGTTCTATGGAAGCTTATCAATGTGGAATGTATCATGGGTTAAATAATCTCTTGGGATATTTACTATGATGGTAAAATGATTAGGCATTTTATGAGGTGGCATGTGGGAAGATGAATCAAGGGTATCTAAGTTAATACAATTAGCCTATGGAAAATCAATAAGTATTTCTTTCCCCTTGTCCTTTTTTGGAACTAGATTTAAGACAAAATGGTAGTTATATCTTTCACACTTGGACTCCAAATGTTTGTAATATTCATAGGGATGAAAATATCCATTAATAGTGACCTGCTTGACATAATGAGAAAACTTATAACACTGATGAAATGCCAAAAGGGATTGCCTAAATATCATGTATCCAAGGTGTACCTAAGGGTAAATTATAAGACAAATCTAGGTCTAACATAAGGCATAATGTATCATGGGTAAAGGGCCCAACAATAACTTACAATTTAATGGTGCCTTGTGATTCTCACTCTTTATTATTATAGGCCTTGATCATGATATTTTTTGGCTATAGATAAGTTATTATGTATCTGAGATGCTTGATGATATTTAAAGATACAATATTCAAGCTTGATTTATTATCTATGAGGACACATTTCACTTTGTGCCATGTTATGACAACTTTGATGTATAATGAAATATTATGGATAGGTATAAGGGATGACATATCACTTTGGTCAAAGGATAGATGATGGCCTAGGGCTAGATACCCCACCAAATCTTGGAATATATCTTGGGATATGTCATTAGGAACTTGGGATTAGTCGAGGAGCTTTGTTAAGATTTTATTATGGATAGTGGGTGTACATAACAAATCCAAGATGAATATTTGTGTAGGTATTTTTTGAAGTTATTCCATAATTTCAAACATATTCTCATTAATATAAGTAAATGGCTTATTCCTATCCATAATGGTGAGTTGGATATGTGTAGTGGTAGATGGTTGTAGGCCCAAAATGGTAATCTTTGACTACTAAGTTATGATTTCACAATAAATAATAGATACAAGACCATTATTGATAATAAATGATGGTGGAAGGGGATCAAATAGGATAAGTCTTGATTATTGGTGCACTTGTTTATGGTTACAAAGTAATGGTGAGATATTAGTATAAGGTCCAAAAGTACTAATCCCTACTTATTGTTAGACTTGTATGTGGTCCTAAGTCAAAGAAGGATCACTGGCATAGGTTGGTTGATTGGAATTGATTAACAATGGTCCTATTTAGTTAGCACTTGGTCTTAGATTGATGGAGATGGTGGAAACATGACCTCCCACACTATGGCCTACAAATTTGTTGTAGTCATGTGCAACTACATGGTAAGTCTATTAGGTATTATTGGCATCATTTTAGCCTTGGTTCCATCCATTTGGTAGATGTTGGTTTTGTTGCTATTGCTAGTATTGTTATCATTATCTAAAATTTTGATATTATTTCTACTATTGTTCTAACCTTTATTGTTGTATTATTGGTTTTTATTATTATGTTGTGGAAAAAGGTTTTAATAAATACCCAAATTTTGATTGGATGTAAAATATCTATTATACAATGTTATCTCCCCATTTTCCAACATATTTTGAATGAGATGTTTGATTTTCACATAATGATGTAAATTATTCCCATTAAACTGATGGTATTCATAGAATTCATTTTTTCTATACCTTTATAGATAAGGAATGCCCTCAAGATAGTGTTTTGGAATCAACCAACTAATTATATTAGAAACAACTAATTTGGGAAACATAGCTTCAATGGGCTCTCCAAGGTCATTGAAGACAAGATGAGTTAACACATTTCTCCTTGAAAGAGGGGTTTGCAAAGGCAAAGGTTGTTGCACTAGTTGAGCTGGTCTAGGCTAATGTAAAGGCTATAGATGTTGAATAGGTTATGTAGACATCCAATTCATAACACCATTGTGTTTAAAAGGTTAATCTTACTCAAAATTTGTGAGAACACACAATTTGGGCCAAAATCACTTAAACACACTAAATAGTTCAACCTTATTGTATACAAGTACTGATTTAGGCTAATGTATCCCTAAATGGGGCAATGCATTTTATGTGATTATTAACTTTTCTCAAATCATTTCAATTCAAAATGATGAAAGTGCATTTTGGTGCTCTAGATCACTTTTTCTTCTACTTTAGAAGCGCATGACATGGGCATGTGTTATTTTGTGTTGACATTATCCTAAATGGGATAAAAATCCATATGTAGTTAACATTGCCTTATAATTATTCTCTAGTCAAATTATGACCCAGTAATATGACATTATAACCAATTTGATTAATGAACTGTAACCAATTTCCAAAGAATTAAGTAAAAATTGGTTAATATTACTTAGTTAATTTAAACCTTATTATGAGCCTAAGTAAGAATTAAATGGAATTTATTGAATATTTCTCTATTGGAAATTGATTCCTATTATTTGTATCATTAAGTGACATCATTTGTGGGGTGGCATCTATAAGCAATAAATGCAATAAATATCAAGATTATGGCTTCCCATGCCTCTGTAATGCCCTTTCCTCCCAAATATTTATGAGGATATTTATAGATATTATTTACATAATTGGATTTATCCATGACCACACATCTTAATCTCAAGATGGATGGTTATGGTTGATCCTGATCAAATTTAAAAATCTATAAATAGGAGGGCCAAGACCACTTTGATTAAGCTTCATCTGCGTAAACTTATTATGTAAAATTATCTCCACAAGCCATTTCTTTGTGTTGATTATCATGCTTAATTTGTAATAGGATAGCTTCATTGATAGGCATAACATTGGTTTCATATCATGAGTCTAGTTTAGTTAGTGTTCTTGAGATGATGGAAGAGCCTTGCCTTGCATCATTATTGATGACTTAAACACCAAATCAAGGGAAAAGTCTCATTTTGAGCCATATTTGTATGATGGGATGCTCTTGGGAATGTAATATATATGTGTTTTCCTTCATTTATTATAATTTTCATTTTCAAACCCCATTGAATAGGTTGGCCTAGATTGTTATGTTCTTATGCATTTTTCTTGGTTTTCTTGACTAATGTTTGAACTAACAATATTTTTAATCCATATATACATCTTGGCACATATGGTGGGACCTCACAACACATTTAAGTAAGAAGACACTTTGGAAATCTTAGATATCCTAAAAGTCATTAAAAATCATTTAACACCAATTTTTATCTTCATTTTCCCATGTTTTTAACATTTTTGGTTGATATATAAGTCACACAGTGATCAACATTGATTCTTTGTAATCAGAATCTATCTAGGCTAACTGACACCAATTAGGTTACAAGGAAAAACATGTTTAAAATTACATTTTTAGAGCTTTATTCAAAGTTGTTTTTGTCAATTTGAGTTTTTAAGTCTCTGTCTAAACTTTTTTTTTCATGATCTAGAAGTTTCTTTTGGAGAATTTATCCTAACTAAGGTTAATAGGT
This sequence comes from Torreya grandis, assembly GCA_037957365.1. Lineage (NCBI taxonomy): Eukaryota > Viridiplantae > Streptophyta > Pinopsida > Cupressales > Taxaceae > Torreya > Torreya grandis. The sequence goes on from JARHVA010003863.1 coordinate 1,290,426, forward strand.
GTTTTTTTGAAAAATATTTTTTGCCTAAGGGTTCACAGGTGACCATTATTGATCATTTTTTACTAGCATCAGTTAAAGTTTATGACCAACATTAGTCTTTCTACAACCGATATTAGTCACTATTGACCAACGTCGATCTCTATGTGTAAAAATCAAGAACCTGAGAGAAAGAATTTTAAACTTGATTATTTGATTATCAATTATGCTTCAAAGTAGGGGGAAACTCTCAAACCTTGTAGGACCCATGTGAAGAAGTGATCAAAATTTGAAGCATGATTTAAGTCTTTAACCTTCCCTTTGGTGTTTAAATGGAACTTAGATGGTTTGCTTAATTTTTTTTGAAGTTTTTCAAAGTTTTTGAAAATAAGACCAAGGGGCCAAGAATTTCACTTAAAATTTGAACTTGGTACTCAAAAATTACACTTACTTAAATTATAATATTTTCAAGTGTATTATTTTATGCTAGATCAATTATTGCTTGTTTGTTTTTTGAGTAAAATGAAGAGTGTGTGTATGTTATCCCCCCATCCCTTATAGGGAACTTGGGTGACCAAAATCACATTTTCATTATGATTGTGTCTTTATCCAAGGTGTGAAAAGGAAGTTGTCTAGGCTTTCCCTAAAACCCATATGGTTTGGGTGATCTAAAATAACCTCTAAGCCCTTTTCACTTAGTTTTATTACATGCAATTTGGCTTATGGAGGGGAGTTTATAGCCTCTTCATGAGTTCTTTATGGAAGATTCGACATAAGGTTTCTTCTCCTAGCATTTTTTCAACCCCATTCCATGGTAGGGTATAAAAATTAAGGTACACATACTATGAAATCCAAGGGGTTGAGTGGATAATCTCCCCTTTCATAATGAAAACTCAAGCCAGGTCTAGTTAGCCAAGGGATTCCACTAATAATTACATGAATGGAATCATTATGAAAAACAATAAACCCTTATATAGTGAGTTAATCAATATGAACTTAATTGATGTGAGGCATATCTAGCATTAGTTATGCTTGGGACCATCTAGATGGTTATAAATTTAAGTTTTAGAACAACCCCACTTATTGTGGAGTAATTTTGATGCAGGGTGAGTAACCCAAAGGTCCATGTTACCATATAATCTCTTGAGAGAAGGGGGTGTAAAATACCCTACTACTTCATGAAATTTTATTTTTGGACTAACAATTAAAATCTTCCCAAGAGCATATATATATAGATGGATTTCAATAATACGATGAAACCTTATCAATTTAAGGCTTAGGATAATTTACTTATTTGTATTTATATTTTCCTTTATTTACTTTGTCTTGATTTAAGTGTAAAAATTATTTGTAAATAATAAATCATAATCAAACACATTTGTTTTCCACCATTTATTAAACAAGGAGGCATTACATTGGTCAAATCTAAATCATTTTTTCCTTGTTCAAATCCTCATCTTAAAAATTTATGTTTGTCTTTATCTAAATAGTGTATTCATGCTACCATTTGAGTATAAACCATTTTCCAAAAATAATTAAGTCCTTCATTGATAATTCAAATTCAGAATTTCACCTTTCTATGTTCTAGGTTAACATGTTAATTATTTTTAGCATTTGCACTTAACTTGAGTTAACTTGGGTTCAACTTCCCATTTGGATTAAAGGTCATTTATAGACTCATCATCAATCATTTGATCGTTATGAACTTAAGTCAACTAGTGTGTCACTTATGCTCTAAGTTCTAGAACACATTTTATTTTACCTCTTATTACCATGTGGTGGCATTGTGCTACCTATTTGATTCTAGTTTTATACTTTGGAATTTTTTCATGTTTTCACATCTTAAGTTTCTTACTTCACATTGTCACCTTCTTAATCTAAAGGTATTTATTCTAATTTTCTAGTAAGAACTTGTTGGGGCCCCTTTTGTGCTAATACATGGACCATGCCAACCTCTCAAACCTTAGCAAAAAGCAACCCTTGGGCCAGTTGCACTTTTGAGAATTTTAGAACCAATTGGAGGAGTCCCCATGGAGTCCATGCCAGCTATCAAGCAGTTAAAAAACATTGAACCTATTAAAGGATGTCCCTATCAGGACTTGTTTAAGGTGGCTCAAGTTGAATGGATGCCAAGAGATTGGAGATAATAAACTCAAGACAAATCATCACTCAACACGTGACCCTTCAATTTGGTGTAAGATGACTCTCACATATAAAGGGAAGTTGGAATTTGTAGGAAAAAGAGAGAGGAAAGGAATGATAAAAAATATCTCACAAAATAGAGAGCCAACCATAGTAATTTACTTTAGCATTTAAGTTTCAAGAGTTTGAATGTATATCCCAAGCTCACATGTGAGCCACTAGGTGTATGTAGAGTTAGGATATGCACCTATATTGTCATTTATAATGAACTCTATGATTAAGTTAATAAAAGAAGAGCCTTGATGGTATGATGTATTGATGTGTATTTATGATTTTTAAGATGTCTTACTGATGAGTTAGTTTTATTCAATTTTTTTTGAGTATTTATGTATGACATTGAAATGGAGACTCAACTAGGCTACTAATGGCATCTTTACTCCATTAGCAACCCAAACTAGCCTATGAGTACCCTAGGTGTGAGATATAATACCCTAAGGTTATAAGATATGTGCCTATATTACCACCTAATGATGAACTAGTTACACCATAAGACTTAGTGATGGAAGGCCAACTAACCCCTATGGCAATGGATTAACTTTCCTAGAACCCCAAGTTGTGCCATGATGCAACTAGCCCAATATGAGCCTAGTCCCTTCATTTTTTCACTTTAGGTGAGTGCACAAGGTTCATGCCTTATGTGAAATTTACGTCAATGCCATAGCATGAGTAAATGTTGTACACTAGACCTTTCTACCCTCATGCCTAGCTTCTCAAAGTCTAGAACCTGACTACCTTGGTAACTAAGTACATAACCGAGTACAAAACTACTAAGTTAAACTTTTATACAACATTTTGGTTCCATTACTAATATACATGTCTAATTTCATTGCTATAATAGTGAACAAGAGTGATGCTCTAACTATCACTTTAGAATATCAAATGATGGATAAAGGAAGTTGAAGATAGTTTCATGTAGAACCATCCTATATGTGAAGGACAAAATCTATAAAAATGGGTGAAAACTAACTTGTACAATTCCCTTTATGAATTATTTTTTTGTGAGTTACTTCAGCACATGTACCAATGGTTAGTTTCCTACACTACCAATAGAAGGCATAGCTATGGCCATTGCCTCAAGTGGACCATAATGCATAAAAATGGTTGAAAAGTTTGGATGAAGTTTGGACACATGTTGTAGACAAGTGGTGGAATGACATGTTCAATAGCTACATGTTAGAATTTATAGTGTCAAAATTCTCATACCCTACAGAAGTATAGTATGAGTTCCTTCAAAAACTAAGGGGTATAATCATCAAAAGGCTTAGCATCAAAATAAAAAAGCTCCTTGTGGATTACAATATAGAAGCCATGAAAATGGAAGGCTAAAATCCTTATGCATATGAGCAAGTGTCAAACATGAGAAGGGGATGTATAGTTAAAGTATGATGGAATAGGAATAACAACCCAACACCTAAGATATTGAGAGGTTGAATTATGGTAAATACATGCATAGACTAATGGAGGATATAGAACCTAGAAGTGTTGAGAGGACCTATAACAAGTGGAAATGGCATGGGGAAATATCCCTTAAACTTTAATAACCATAATTGGGTATAGATTTTAGAATATTCTTGTAAGAAGTGGTACTTTATAACATACCAAAATCACCTACCCCCTTGACCCCAAAGTACAAGCTCATGCACTAGATTCCTAACCAAAAGACAAAAGAATGGTAATTGACCCTATTATCAACCTAGAATTTGATAAAATTCAAAGGTTGACCCAAGATTTTTTACTTGATCAAGTGATCCCTTATGAGGAATTGAGTAATGAAATGGTGAATTTAGAAATTGCCAACCCAAGAGTTTTAAACATAGGTGCAAGTGTTCCTATGTAAAGAATGTCAGCTACACCAACTGGATAGTAGCCTATAGGAAGTGGTATAGTGCCATAAGGGAGTGGGGATATGCCATCAAGTTACACAATGAAACCTACCCTATTAGGGTAAACACCCAACCCTACTAGTGGAGGCATTAAAGGGTCACCCCTAACATAAACACAAAGAGGGAAGGAAAACTATAACCCCATGCCACATCCTTATAAAATATACTATAATATGGCCATGTACTTAACTGAGTATTATGGAGTTGAGAATGCTATGGATCATGTTGTAAAATGTGAGATATAATGGCACCCTTGGGGTATCACTCAACCTAAGAACAAGGCAACATAATTCATGAATACTTTACTAGATTTCACCCACACATGGTATCATAAATTTGATCCAAACTAGGCTATGGTTGATTACAATGTGTTGAAGGAGGAATTCTTGAAATAATTTAATATCCCTAGGTTTGAGTAATAGAGTATCATGATGCTCAAAGAGATTAGCTAAGGATTATCTGAGAGTATACATTTGTATGATGCACAATTCAAAACTCTAATTTTTAAGCTTCCATATGACATTCATCCCTCCCAACATGCACAATGGCATTTTGGTGGCCTATTAGTGCCTTTTAGATGTGTGTTGTCCATGAGAAATTTAATAGAACCTTGAAAAGAACTTAAATCCATGTTCTAAGTTAAGGTGGTAAGTGGTGGTAAGTTTATCATGGACTGCATGACCCCATAAATGGTCCATTATTGTAGTACACTGGCCAAATAAACACTATAGTTTATTACAAGATGTGTGATGCTTATACACACTCAATAAAATACTATAGGGTCATTGATTGGATGTGTTATAATATGTAAAGAGGTATTAGGAAAGCAACTACATCAGTTAGTAGCTAGATAGGTCAAGAAAATCAAGGCTATGGGAAAAATAACATGGGTTACAAAAACCAAAGAGGTGCACGTGGCCCGGGGGTGGACATGGTGGAGAAATATTCCCACCATGATCTTGTTATAATTGTAGGTCAATTGAACATTACTAGCATGACTACCCCATGAACCTAATGTGTAGGTATTGTTATGGGGCACATGTAGTTAAGGAATGCCATGACTTTTACAAAAAATTGACTCAAGGATAACATGGTGTAAATAGAGGTGCCATGATGATTAGGCATGAGTTCAAGGGTGAAATGTGGGCCCCTAAGCCATAAAAAACTTGAAAGGAGCCACCCAAAGTACAAGACACAACAAGAAGTGGGTTCACAACTCAATCAACTATTATACCACCCCAATATCTATTCTTGGAATACATCAAATCAAGCCACACTAAGTGCATGACTCAGTTGGAACCAAAAGATACACCATACCCTAATCATGTGTAGTAAAAGGACATCTTGCAATAATATATGAGCATGATACAAGACTTATAGGGAAATATTAGTTGGCCAAAAATTTATAGGTAAGGGATACCACTTCATGTAAGAAGCAAGATCACTAGGTTGTTGAGGTATAAGAGTTGACTAAAATCATGTGCTTCCTACAAACTAAAGGGATGCTACTAATATTGAAAGACTTTCTTCAAAATCATATAAGATAATAACTAGTTCAAGAGGTCATATCTCAGGTGGTAGAAGTTATAGTGCCTCATATGGAGTGGGTGTGTGAGGTAAAGCATACTCATAATGTTGAGTATGACCAAAAGTTTTTAATAGATGACACCATCAATAGATGGTCGATCTATGAAAGACTAGTGGATATAGGCATAGAGGTCAATATCTTGACCAAGAATGCTTGGGAAAATATGGGGTGGCCACCCTTGAGACCTTCACCTCACATGTTTTTTATGGATAGTAAAACCCATGCATAAACTTTTGGGATCTTGAAGGGCACCATTTTTGATATCATATGCATTGAGATCCATGAAAAATTCAAGGTCATGGAGTTGGCTAAAAAGGATAACTACCTAGCACTCCTAGGAAGGCCATGATGATATGGCAAAAATGCAGACATGCAATTTAAAAGGTTTTATATGAATTTTGAGAATGGAAAGGAGAGGGTGGTGATCCCAATTTAAAATGATCAAGGCCCCCCTATGTAGAGAGTGTTGATCTCAAGGATGGGATCAATCACATCTACAACATCACTACATATGGCATTGAAAAACTCAACCCTACTAACCAAGGCATGCTCACATAGGAATTTGGATAATCAAATTTTGATAAAATTAATGCATCATGTGAATTATGGGTTAAATATACCTATAAGGTCACTATATGAAGGTGCTACCTAGTTCATATAGCCAGGCCTAGACCAACTAGACAAGGTTGATCAGGAGGACATACCTCAAGAATAGATGGATTCTACACATGTAAAAAAGGGAGAAAAGGTTATTCTAACTTAGTAAATGGAATATTATAGTGATCCCAAAGTATGAGGTAAGCTAACACATTAATAAATATGTCTAGGACATTGAATATTGCATCCCAAAGGAAATTAATTAAATGGGCACACTAGTGTACACTCTAAATAGTACAGCCACCCACTAGTGGAAAATGCAAAGACTTAGCTTACCAAATTGGTGGGACATGAATGTAGCAATATGAACCAATTTTGGTAAGATTAAAAAATATCTAGACATAGCTACTTATGTTAATGATTCTAACCCAATCACACATGTGTATTTATGCAAGGAAATGTGGACTATCTATGATGAGACTGTACCAAGAAGCTTATGGGTGCACACCTTTTATAGGACCTTGAGGACATGGGCATGAGTGTGGTACATTGTAAATGAGACACATTATGAGATAGAGGATTGGGAAATACTCAAAGAGAGGTTTGTGCACACTTTCTCTTTTCTTCATAGAACTTAAAGCTACTAAATACATTACAAGTCATCTATTGGGTAGTGTTTGAGGACACTACAATCCTAGAAGAGTTCCTTAAGGAGATGTTTGTAGAAAAGGGACTAGCACTCCCCATAATCTTTAAAGATAAGTTGCTCAATTGTGACTCCAGTAAAGAAGATTATGAGACTTGGAAGTAGCACAATTTGAAGGCTCTAATAAGTAGACAAAAACTCATGCACCTCATATATGACAACTCACCAAATGAGGGAGACCCATTGCATCTTTGAGTTGAGAGAATATAAGGGATAAGGTAGGTTAAATATTCTAATAAAGATAAAATTAACCCTACCACATGCCACTCAAGACCACTAAAGTAGACATCAGTATAGAGGGTGAACCAAAGATCACCACTATAAGCACTTACTAGTCTAAGTTATAATTAGTGTGCATTGTTGACCTCATAAAATAATTCTAGGACCTCTTCCCATGTAGATATAAGGAAATGAAGGGCACCCACCCTTCACTTATAAAAATAAGCATCAAGATAGTGGATGGTGCAAGATTAGTAGAGAAGCAGCCATATTGGATGAACCCCAATCTCCATGGCAAGGTAAAGGTATAGATCGATGGAATGTTGGTTGCCAATGTCATCTACCCAGTAAAAGAATATAAATGGGTGAGTTTAATGGTCATCAATATTAAAAGAGATATATGCATATAGATTTATGTCTATTATATGATATTGAATGCCACCTATTTCAATGACCCCTTCCTGATCATGTTCATTGATGAGGTCCTAGATGGAGTTTCAAGTTAAAAAATTTGCACTTTCACTGATGGGTTCTTAAGCTACCATTAGGTTAAAATTAAGGAGGATGATAATCCAAAAATAACCTTTATGAATGAATGGGTTTGTTTCATGTATAATGTGATGCCCTTTAGGCTTAAGAATGCACCAACCATGTTCTCTAGGGTAGTAATCACTATTTTTAAGGACTTTATCGATAAGTTCCTACAAGTGTACTTCAATGAATGGACTATGTATGGTCTTGTAAAATACCACTATTACAATATACACCTCATGTTTGAAATGTGAAAATAGCTCTAGATCTTTCTAAATATAAAAAAGTGCATCATTGTAACTCCATTTAGAACATTGCTTAGGCACATCATCTGTAAGGATGGTTTGCTTGTTGACCCAACAAAGACAGCCATCATAATCCAACTCTAGACCCCTTACATGTAGAAGGATGCCCACACCTTTCTAATCCATTATAGATACTATAAGAAATTCATTCAGATATATATTATAATCGTATCACCGCTAAAAGATCTCTTGTGCAAGGATGGCCCATTCTACTAGGGAAAGACACAAGAGGAGGCTTTTGATATACTAAAACTAAAGTTGGCCAGTGTGTCAATTATTCAATTCCCCAACTATACAAATCCTTTCCACATCTATGTTAATGCTTCAATCTCCACCATTGGTGCCATATTAGTGTAATTTGGGGAAGGAAAAATGGACCATCCCATATCCCTCACAAGCATGAAATTTATGTAGGGTGAGTAGAACTACACCACCATCGAGCACAATACACTAGTAATGGTCTATGCCCTATATAAATTTAGACAATATCTACTAGTAACCCCATTCATATTGTTCATATATCATGAGGCACTTAATTACCTTGTAAACAAACCTATCTTACATGAGCGCATATGAAGATGGGTTGATCTCTTCCAAGAATTCAATTTTTTTATGGTTAAACTAGGGAAGCAGAACTTGGGGCTATACCACTTGTCTAGCATCACCTCTAGTGATGTGATGGCACCAATTGAGGATGACATGCCAAATGCACAAATTTAGATAGTCCAATGCATTCCTTAAGATCTAGTAGATATTTCCACCTTCCTAACATCAGGGTTTGTGCCATAAGCCATGTCCACCAAGTAAAATAAGTAACTTGTTATCTGCACCACCCCTTTCCAACTCATCAAAGGCGAGCTCTATAAAATAAAGAGGGATGAATTCCTATGTTTCTATGTTTTAAAAAAATAAAGGTAATCCATCCTCTAAAAGGCAAATGACATAACTATAAGAGGCATTATGCAGGTGATGCAATGGCACACAAGGTATTATAGTCAGGTATTGGGTGGCCAAGCATATTCTAAGATGCCAAGGAGTATGCAAAGGCATGTGATGTATGATAATGCACTAAGAAGCCTAACCATTAGAATGAGATTCCTCTCATTAGCATACTCACCTAGGTACCATTCAAAAAATGGTACATTGACTTTGTTTGGCCAATCACTCCCATAGCAAAGTGCGCTAGTATTAGGTACATTTTAGTGGCCACTAACTATTTCAACAAGTGGGTTGAAGCCACACCAACCAAAGAATGTATATATTTAATAGCCACATGTTTCATATGAGAGAACATCATAAATAGGTATGGGTGCCTATTAAGTCTAACTAGCAATAAGGGCACTCATTTTATAATGATATGTTGTGCATCTTCCTAACATAATACATGATGGTGAACCACAAGACCACCCAATATCATCTTGAAACTAACATCATAGTTAAATCCTTTAAAAAATCTTGGGGATGTACCTAATGAAGATATGTGATGTTGGTCATAAGGATTGGGATGATCATGTCTCTATAGTACTTTAGGCATACTCCATGACCTAAAAGCTCCTAAACAAGGCTACACCATTCCAACTAGTGTTTGGCATTAAAGTAATATTACCTTTAGAATTCATAATTCCCTCCTTGTGTATTGCATTAAATAGATGCCTAGATGACCAGGAGTATCTAAGCATAAGTTTATAATATTTGGAGTGTCTGGATGAGAATGTACCTAGGCTAAGTGGAGCCAACTAATTGAAAAGGTGTGCCAAAAGTAGTGGCATGAAAAGCACATCAAGCATAAAGAACTAACTAAAGGAGAATTGGTATTTCTCTATAGCTATAAGTACTTTAAGTACCCAAGTAAGTTCCATGTTTACTAGATGGGTCCATACATCATTCACCACATCTTGGAAATACGTGCATGTAAGCTACGCACATTGTCTAGTGAAATGCTCCCTAGGCATTTCAATGGAAACTAGTTGAAGACCTATAAGTAGTAGGTTGGTGTTCATGCTAAGGAAACTCTAACTACATGGTCTATATTTAGTTGGGGTTGGGATGACTATAATAAATTTTGGCATACACAAAACTAATTTTGTGTAGTGTATAGCAATAATGAGTGACATATGATGGCCGTAAGAAATTTTCATCTATAATTCATGCATAATTCCAATTGGATGAGTCAAGAACTTATGCCAACAAGTGCATGAGGCCAGACATCTAATTTGTGGGAATGTGAAGCTTACCTAGCACAAGCATGTGTGTTCAAGAAAATTACTTTTGAGAGGGTGCATCTTTTGATCCAATACTAGAAACTTGAGGCTAAAAAAGATGTTTAACACAATTGGGTGCAAGACCAGAAAGTGAAGATGCTCAATTTAGTCAAGTAAAAGGTAGATAGTGAACATATGATATCTAAAAACATGCAAATTAGAAGAGATAAAGCATTGAAAGGATAGTGTAAGGAATTTATATGGGGTAGGATAGGCCAAGGCAAGATGACGCATAAAAAAATTGACCAAGATAGAGAATTGTGCTGAAAGAAGAGAAAAAAATAGAAGAAGGGGAACCAAGGAGGTTGAATCATGTGCATGTGAGGTTCTACATCCAAGTTTCCAAAAAAAATGTAAAGGTCATGCCATGGATACATGTGCATAAAAAAATTCATTTGAAACAATTGGTATCCACCCAAAAAGGAGTGGGGAGTGACCATTTGAACCATACATCACTTCACAAAAAAAGTCATTAAGAACATTAAATGAAGTGGTGATGTAAAAAATATATGCATTTAAGGTGTATAAAATAGTATATTTTTTAATATCTCATAGATTTTCCTATTCCCCAATAACCTAAGGAGCCAATGCCATCACACCTCCATTAATAATGGTAATTGATAAGAGGTGGATATAAATTAATCAATAATAAACTTTATTAAGTTAAAAAGTTTAATAAAAAGAAGAAAAAGTAGAGCGAAAGACCAAAGAGTTAAGGTAGGAGAAAACTCACCAGAAGTAAACATTCAACCTACTCATAGAATGAAAGGATACATATTGAGAAGTGTGCTCATAGTGAAACTAATGTGTGAAAATTAGGGATGAGAAATTGGTATAGAGAGCTAAATATAGAGAAACATTATAATTAGGTCACCATTAATGACCAATGAATCTTAGATTTGAATGCACAAACAAAGATCCTATAGCTAAAAAAACACTGATCACCATTAGGGGTGTTGGTAAGCCACATCTCCCAAGGTTCAATAATAGTAAGTTTAGGATGGTGATGAAATGAAAAGATTCATGCTTCACATAGGTGAAACTAGAACCCAAGTGGGTCAAGATTATGTAATAATACATTACCACCAAGATAAAGGCATAGGTAGTTTAACATAATGGTGATGGAATTAGAGGTGTTGACAAAGATGTCATACTAGTATATGTAATTCCCACTAGAGGTGTCAATGGGAGAACCATGGCATTCCTTCACACACATTTTTTAGTTGAGGGAATAGAACCACCAGACATCAAGCAAATTTTAGGACTTGGCATAGGATTGAATGGTGGATATAGGGTACACGACCCTTGAAGGTGATGCCTTATTCAATGTATTCATCAAAGATAAGTTATAGGCCTTAGGTACAACTTAGCTCTATTAATTTCCCTAATTCAAAATCTAGAGAAACTTGTTTAGTTCCTTCTCTCATGCATCCATGAGGACCATGTATATTTTGTAGGCTGATGCATGAAGATCTTGACATAATTGATAAAGAAAATCACTAGACTTCTAGATACAGGTAGAGACATCCATCAACTGATAGGTGATGAGGAAGAGGTGGAGCACATCTCCATGATCCTAAATTATTTTAAAGGGGGATATAATTTTTCCATCAAAAAATATAAAGACCCAAGCATGAGGGTGGTAGTGCACCTCATGAACTTAAAGTTATGTCCCAGTGGATGATGGATAGATGTGTCCAAATCATATATTTTCTTGGCTTACCACATGGCATAGGGATTCCAATTCAATGTGGCATAATTTATCTCTATATAACTAACTATGAATGTGCTTGAATGCCACAACATGATAGGGACATTTAGATGGGGCTCCATCATAATGTTGATCATTATGGAGGAGATCAAGATATTGGATGGGAGTGGGGACAAGTTATGGGTATTTCCAAAACATCATGAGTCTCTCACATAAAAGTATAAAGACTACACCTACCTAGTTACCTTTGGCTAAAAATACAAAAATTTCATCATGTACTAGTGTGAGTATTACATTGAGGCCTTTGGGATAGAATGGTTCATCCCCCAGGGGCTCCCCATGAGTATGTTCAAGATGACTACTTTTGTCATAATATAACACTACTACATTATCCAACTAGTACTAATGGATAGGAATAGGTCAGGATGGTTGAAGCTTCCCTTCACCTTCTCAAACAATTAATTTTGAGATGCACTTCTTTGATTACCAAATGTGCAAAACATAGACATCCTAGTTAGGGAGCTAGACATAGAGAGTAGAAAGATGTGGCATAGGTTCCTATGCACATATGGGAGTGTGACTGAATATGAGGAAGATGCATTGGATTGAGTATATATTAATCTATTCTATAGGTTAAAATCTTAGGATTCATATATAAGATCTACTATGTGATGAAGCCTAGAAAGAAGGATTCTATTATAGGAACTAGTGCTGAGAGTATAAGAGACCCCCCAATCTTAGTCAGAGATGAAGGAACCCTCATGCCCCCTTAGAAGAAGCCCCCAATGAATAAGAGGGGTGAAACCTTGGAAGAATTTGAGGATAATTTTAGGCTAAAAATTACCTTGGAAGAGGAAGTTTCTACATCAAATTCATACTTAAAGCACGTGAACTTCACCCTAAATACCACCTCTAACCCAAGGGGAAAAAGCATAGAAATACCCCCTCCCCTACACTCAAATTAGTTACTTCTGATGAATAAATAGAGGAATTTAAATAATAATGGGGTTGGGGTACCACCAATATGATAAAGGAAGTATAATCCTCCAGCTAATAAACCCCTTCAACACCACCCCAAATAGAGCTAGAAAAACCTATGCACAAGATGAGAAGACTCAATTCCTATGAAGCTAAGACCCAAAGGGTGTAGGAGGTGAAGGAATAAAAGGAAGAAATGGTTAGGGTATAGGTGGATATGAAGGTCATTGAAATGTTATAAGTAGAGGAATGGAGATGCATGGAAGAGAGTAAGGCATGAGAAAAGAAAAAAAGGGAAGGATAAGGAGCTCAAAGAGATAATTCACTCCAACATGGATATAGAAAAAGAAGAGATACTATAAAAATGCGGAGGTATGGGCCTTGACCAAATATCAATGTAGTACTAGATTACATTAGAGGAATTAGGAGATGAAGGCCAAAGGCATGATCTAAGACAAAATTGACTGATTATAGGCTAAAGAGGCACAAGAAAGATAAAATAAATGCATCACACAAGCTATGAGAAGAAAGGTTGAGAAATAACATGCCAAGAAGGAAGAGGAGGCACAAAATATAAAGAAAAAAGAAGAGGATAAAGTAGCCTAGGATAGAAGGGCACAAATGCTTGAATAAATGGAAAGGAATAAGGGTCTTTTTGGCATGGAACCTAGGGAGGAAAGATCATTAAAATTAGTACCTAGTGTCACCACTAGCACGGTAAAAGAAACCACACAAAAGGTGTGCCGTATTTTTGAAGGGGCACCTAAATAAAAGGAAGGTGATAGTAGCACCATAGAGAAACAAATGGAGGAGGAAAGAATGTAGTAGAAGGAGATAGATGGAGGGGAAAGTTCATGTAATAACCCTTATAATAACATGATGGTAAATATATCACCGAAGGAGGGATAGATGAAGACACAGGATCATGAACTAGCACAAGAAAAGAAGAATAATTGGGAGAAGCCAAATAATATGACTTTGGTAATAGAGAAAGGACATTATAGGGCTTAAAATAAGATGAGGACTTATACTTTTTGGAGTGCATGCCTTCAAGAGCCATTATAACCCTCATGTGCCACCAAGTTTCATGGGTGTTATCTTACTACATGGATAAAACTGAGTTCAAGGTTCCCTCAAAGGCAATTCAACATGACAAAAATCTTAAAGGAGGCCATGAATACCATCTGTTTAATCCCCATGACATGAATCTCATGTGCTTGGTGAATTCACTGATCAAGATGGCAACCTCGGTGGTGCACAAGAACATTATGAATGATGTTCACACCAATAGTTGGAGGAAAATTGTAAAGAATATAGAAAAAGAGTTGGAGGAAAACAAACTCAATATCAAATATCCAATATATAATGTAGATGAGATAGATCCATCCCTCCTAAATAATTTGGACACCTCATATATGGAGGAGGTTGACTGCATCTGCACACTTGTAGAGCAAATGATACCAAGGATGAAGCCAGAGTTGAAAGAAAAACCAAACCCCTGGGAGGCCACATGATAATAATTAACCAATAAGATAAAATCTATTGAATATCTCTTCACCAAGATTGAAGAGGGCACTAAGGAAGAAGATACCATATTTTATAATTTTACCAAACAATAAAAAATTATTAACACATGCCTAAAAGGGATAAAGGAGGACACTTTGATCCAACACTCCATGGTGTCTAGATCTAATCACATGTAAGTGATGGTAAAGGTTAACTCCCTCAACACTCAATTGAAGACTCAATATCAAGATTTGGAGGCAATCTTTTTTACCTTCAAAATAAAATCTAGTGGGTAGGGTGAAATTTTGGATAGAGGGGTCAAGAAGGCAAGGGAAAGGATAGAAGCCTTCCAAAAAGAGTTAGATAACATAGACATGCTTACTCTAGAAGAAGCATCCATTCAATTGGATGGATCCATTGATAAAATTAGTGGCACCATCTAAGGATTTGAGTACTTTAATAAAGATTTGAGGTAGGGTGCACCCAAGTTTTATTCCCTAAGGCACTTAAATACTAGTCCAAGGTAGACTAGAAATTTTTTATGGGGTAAATTTGGGCCCACTTTTGTGTTAATATGTGGACCAAACTAACCTATAAAACCTAGGTATGAAGTAACCCTTAGGCTAGTTGCACTTTTGAGCATTTTGGAACTAGTTGGAGGAGTTCTAATGGAATTTGTGTCAGTCAGTGGGCAGTTAAAAAGTGCCAAATCTATTAAAGGATGTCCCTATCAAGACTTGTACAAGGTGGCTCAAGGAAAATGAATTTTGGAAGATTAAATCCAAAAAACTTTGGATAACTCATCACTCAACACATGCCCCTCTGATCTGGTGGAAGATGACTCTCACCTATAAAGGGAAGCTGGCATTTGTAGGAAAAAGAGAGAGGAAGGGAATGATAATGAAGCTTTGGAAAAATAGAGAGCCAACCATAGTAATTTACTTTAGAACTTAAGTTATAGGAATTGGAATGTATATCCCAATCTCACATGTGAGCCATTGGGTGTGAGTAGAGTTAGGATATGCATCTATATTATCATTTGTAATGAACTCTATGATTGAGTTAATGAAAGAAGAGCCTTAATGGTATGAAGTATTGCTGCATGTTTATGATATTTAATATGTCTTATTGATGAGTTAGTTTTATTCAATTTTTATTTGAGTATTTATGTATGACATTGAAATCGAGACTCAACTTGGCCACTAATGGCATCTTTGCACCATTAATGACCTCAAACAACCTATGAGTACCCCAAGTGTGAGCTAAAATACCCCAGGCTTCCAAGACATGTGCCTAGATTTTAACCTAAGGATAAACCACATACACCATAAGAATTACTTCCAAAAGGCCAACTAACCCCTATAGTGATGGAATAACTTCCATAAAACCCCAAGTTGTACCATGATGCAACTAGCCCAAAACGACCCTGATCCCTTCATTATTACACTTCACATGAGTGCACAAGGTTCATGCCTTGTGTGAAAATGATGTCAGTTCCATAGTGTGATTAAATGTTGTGAAATAGACATTTTTACCCTCATGCCTATCCTCTCTAAGTCTATAACCTGATTGGATTGGAAGCTAAGTGCATGACCAAACACAAAACAAATAAGGTGAACTTTTATACAACAAAACTCATCAAAGTTAAACTAGTTTTTATGGTATTGACATATATCTAAACCTATTTTTGGTGTACTAGTTTACACTTAGGTATGTAAACTATCATACCCTCTTATAATTTATATTATTTAAACCCTACCCAAGGTTGAGTAATTTTGTGAGCATATTTCATCTAAATTGTGTAGTACTACTCCATCTTCTCTTTATATTAGTCTCTTTATTACCTTGTCACTTGTTTAGAGAAGATAAAAACCCACTTTTTTAGATGTTTGAAAAAAAAATTCTAGATATTTCTAAATGTAGAGAAAAATATTCTAAACATGACACAAAGGTATAACCATAGTGGGGTCTCTTATGGCCCTAGTTACAATGAAGAACACTTTTATGGTAGACATGAGCACCATGTTTTGTTTGAGGATGTCACCCTATTTGGGATAGTTTATTGAAAACCAATCTAATCTATGTCATTTTTTGTAGGTCATTACTATACTTCACCTTCGATTTACATACCACATTCAAATGTTACTATTTTAGTATATCCTCCTTTGATTTATGCACCATGATCAAAGGTTACCATTATAGGTTATCCCCCTTTAACTTGTGCAAGTGATCAAGCTATGAAACATGTGAAAGTTACCATTTTAGGCTATTCTCCTTTAATATATGCAAGAAATCAAGCTTTGCATCATGTAAAGATTACCATTTTAGGACATCCTCCTTTATTTTTCATGAACAACCAAACTACATAGCATCCATTCATTATCATTCTAGGCCCATCATTGGTATTTATTGAACCTACTATTGAAGAACCTCAATTTGATCAACTAGTCTTTATTTATACCTTATTCAATAGTATAACTTTTGGATGTCCAATTATTGAACCATGAACCATTAATCATTCTAAGCTAATCATTACCCACTTTAGAAATTTTATGTTGATCTTTGAGCCTCAACAAGAACCATTTCCTCTTCAAAAACCATCTTGTGAGGACCAAAATGTGTTCAAATTTGATATTTTACAACTAATTATTAACCAATATCATGATGTTATTATTGAAACAACCATTTTTTATGATTCAACCTACGAGGAATAACCTATTCATATTTTACCTATATTTAAAGAACCCCATCTCCTTGACAAGCCAATCTCTGTAGAGTTGTCTCTTGATCTTTTTCCACTCATTGAGGAGTCTCCTTTTGATAGACAACATTCTATTGAGTCATCCCTTGAATGGTTCCCTCTCTTTTAAGGGCTTCATGGTGTGAATGTCAGATCATCTAAAGACAAATTCAATACTCCTAAACTATCTAAGTCACTTTGTTCATACCCAAAGTTCATGACAAGATGTTCTTTAGACAATACATAGACAACTTAGACTTGGTTCTCAACATGGAATTATATAGAAAGAATCATATACAATAATTATTAATAAAAACACACTAAACAAAACGTATCTAAACTATTTACACCTATTTTAACAATCTTGAATGATCAAAACACACAACCAAGGCCATAAGGCCATACTTGCCTTATAGAGGGGTTCATGGGCTTATAACCATGTTGACCCTATTTTACCTACATAACTTTTCTTAGATTCCTAATAACATAGAGATCAAATATGATTTGGGTACCCATTAAGGGACTACACAACATATGTGAAATGTGGGTATGGCTACTATGTATGAAATAGGGTTGATAACAATTGTGTCAAACCTAATTAGGACTCTTAAGCCCCTTATTTTTGGTTTATAGAGAGGTTAAGGAAAATACAGACCTTGAAATACATATGGAAGATGTAAATAGTCATTTCAAAACTATATAATCAAAAATCACTCATAATATAATGTTAGACCATCATCAAATCACATTAACTCGTGAGCATGTACATATAAGGACTAAAATCAAGGTTAGATTAAAAGGTGGAATTACCCATTGAATTGGGTATTGAAACTTTAGATATTAAATGCACACATTGAAACCACAAGGATTTCATGTTTTTGTAATTTTTCACTATACGGATGTTGAGATCAACAAAGCCCTAGTTTAGGCATAATCAACACTTAAATGAGGCTACAAAGAGCATATTAGGGTTTCAATAACCCAAATCAATTTTATTAGACTTAGGTTTACCTCCTCTAAATTCCTGAGTAGTCATAGTGGAGAAAGGAATTCACCAAACCCTCATTGTCAACATATTACTTGCTGCCCTATCTATCTTCATAACACAATCAATAGAAAAGTATAATAAAAAACTTAAAAACTTTCTCCAAAATCACTATAATCTTTATTTCATATATCATAAACCTTAATACATCTATTTCACCCAAAAAAATCCATCCATATATGTATACAAACAAGTTTGGTTACCTAAAACCTATTCCTAGCTTCACACAACAAACTCCCAAAATGGAGTTAACAACTTTTCCAAACAAATAAGATCTCAACCACTCTAAATCTCATCCAACCAACCTAATATCACGTGGAATATGATCTCTAAAACCATTTTTGATGAAAATATATAAAATCTTGGCTTTTAGACATGTTGAGGCCTTATTACAAGCTTAATAGACATATTTTATAATTTTAAAGTTTGAAAACCATAATTTTGGAGGGAAAACTGACTAAGCATAACTAAGCAACCTAGACTCAACCAAAAAAAATGAAAATAAATTAAAGACATGAAGATGCTCCTACATCATTCTTCCAAGGAGTAAAAATAAGCATTCTTCACTTGTTGTTCTTCATCAACTATTCCACACTTGTGCCCATCTTGAGGATGTCATTTATAGTAAACCATGTTGCATCTTCATCTGGTAGGTTCTTCCACTTGGTTAGGTAATGTTAATATTCTTTCTCTTTTTTCTTCACCACTTTCTTGTCCAAAATACTCTCAACCTCCTTTGGTACTTCCTTTGGTAGTTGTTCCCATTGAATATCCCCATCAACCTATTTTAACTATTTCAGTTATTTGTTCCTTACCTTTGTATGGATATTGATATACAACATTGAATATTTGAGAGATTCAAATCCCTTTTGGCAATTCTATCTCATATGCATTGTTTGAAAAATTCCTTACCACCTTGCATGGACCAATTTTCTTCACTTTCAGCTTATTTTATTCTCTTTTAGGGAATCTTTCCTTTCTAAGGTGTGGAATAACAAGGTATCCAATACTAAAAATAACTTCTCTCCTTTTCTAATCTACTCTTTTCTTGTACTTGATGGTGTTTTATTCAAGTTTCCTCTTCACTTTTTCATGCAAATTTTTCATTACATTGGTAAACTCTTTTACATCAACAATCCTTGCTTCCATCTTACCTAGATCTCTTAACTCATATACACCCCTAGGATGTATTCCATACAAAACTTGGAATGGACTCATTCTTGTACTCCTATTAGGACAATCATTAGAGGAAAACTCAACTTGTGCAAGTACAAGATCCCATTGTTTTGGTTGTACACTTACCAAACTCCTCAAGATGTTACCAAGGATCCTATTGACAACTTTAGTCTAACCATTAGTTTATGGCTGGTAGGTTGAACTTAAGTTCAAAAGTGTGCCCAACTTCTTCCATAAGGTCCTCCAAAATTGCCTAACAAATTTAGTATCCCTATCTAAAACAATACTCCTAGGGAACCCATGTAATCTCACAATATCTTGAAAGAACAAATTGGCTATGTTAGTAGCATCACTTTTTTTAAACATGGAATTAAGTAAGCCATTTTTGAAAACCTATCAACAAATATAAATATAGAATCATGACCTTTTTGAGTTCATGGCAGACCAAGTATAAAATCCATACTGAATCCCAAGGCCTATTGGGAATGAGTAGTGGTTAGTACAAACCTATATTGTGAATACTTCCCTTGGCATGTTGGCATGTCTTTCACCTCTCAACAAATTTATTGACATCAGCACCCATACCTAGCCAATAGTAATGAGCACTTAATTGTGCTAGTGTCTTAATCTACCCAAAATGTCCTACCAAGCTACCACTATGTTTCTCATTCTACAAATGCTCTTTCATGGAACTCTTGGGTATGCAAAGCTAGCTAAATTTAAAAATAAAACCTTCTTGGATCATGAAATATATCCAAGGACTCCTATCAGCCCCTATTGAATTCATGCAAGCTTCATACGGTTCCTTGAAGTCTAGATCTTCCTTATACATCTCCTTCAAATCTTCAAATCCCATGATACTTACTTGAGATTCTTGAATGATTAGATTTTTCCTACTTAAATCATCTAAAAAATTTTTAGATTTTCCTTTATTATGTTTAATAGTGAATGTGAAACTTTGTAAAAAATTAATCAATTTGACCTACTTTTGACTCAACTTATTCTGATTACTAATAAAATACAATGCATAGTTGTTAGTAAACAAAACAAACTCTTTAGGCAAAATATAATTCCTCCATTTATTCAAAGCTTGTATAAGAGAATAAAAATATTTATCATAGTTTGATTACCTTTTATTAACATCACTTAGTTTCTCACTAAAGTATGATATAACTTTCCCATCTTGGCTTAATACATCACCTATGATAGTCCCACTAACATCACATTCAACTTGAAATAGTTTATTGAAATCAGGTAAGGTTAAGATTGGTTATGTAGTTACATTATTTTTAAATAATATAAAACTCTTATCAATAGCCTTATCATAACAAATACTTCTTTTGTCACCTTAGATTGTTTCTATCATTGGAGCAATAATTCCACTAAAATTCCTTATGAATTTGTTATAAAAGTTATCCAACCCATCAAAGATTCTTACCTCAAAAGTGTTCCTTGGTGTAGGCCACTAAATTATTGATTTGATATTATCCTTATCCATCTTCAATCCTTCTTTAGAAATCACAAATCCCAAGTAGATCAATTCTATCCTCAAGAAATTACACTTTTTCACAGTGATTAGCAATTTCTCTTCATGTAGCTTACTTAATACCATACTCAAATGTTTCAAATGATATTACTTAGTTTGAATAAACACCAAAATATCATCCAAATATACTATCACAAACTTACCAGTGAATTCCTTAATTAATTCATTCATCAGCCTCATAAAGGTGCTTGGTGTATTGGTTAGCCCAAATGGTATGACTAACAACTCATAGAGTCCATAATTGGTCTTGAATGATATTTTAAAATCATCCCCTTATATTATCATAATTTTAAGGTACCCACTTTTAAATTTTATCTTGGAAAATTATATAGCTCCATTCAAACAATCAAGTAAATCATCAATTCTAGGCAATGAGAATCTATACCTGATAGTGATCTTATTGATTGCTCTAGAGTCTATACACATTATACAACTACCATACTTATTAGGACTCAAAAATTTGGGGAAAACACAAGGGATTAGACTCTCTCTTACTAATACTTTGTTCAACAATTCTTGGACTTGGTTATTGATCTCTTCATTTTCCCTTGGTGTCAACCTATATGCAACCTTGTTTGGAAGATTTGCTCCTAGAATCAAGTCTATGTGATGGATAATTCTTATAAATGGTGGTAAATAATTATAAAAATCATCTACTAAAGTTTCAATGTACTCATTCAACATATCTCAGATCTCTAGAGGAAAATCAGTTAACCTAGTGTTAGTGACTACACTTCTTGTCTTACCAATCACAATAAAGTTTACCTATTCTTTCTTCATTTGATGTAAGAAAATCTTTACCATTCATGATCAACACTTTATAATTATATCATAAAGAAATAATATCCTCTTCTTTCAATGGTTTGAGTGTATGCTTGATCCCATCCTTTTCAAATGTGTATACATTATGCCTTCCATCATGCATGGCCTTCCTGTCAAACTGCCAAGGTCTTCAAAGCAAGATATGACACACATAAATAGGCATAACATCAAATACAATCTTATATCTATATTTTCCTATCTAAAAATACACTTTACATTGTTTTCTTACCAATATTTTGTGTCCTTTTTTCAGCCAAGAGACTTGATAAGGTGTAGGATGCACCTCCTTCTTCAAGCCTAGTTTCTTCAAGCCTAGTTTAGTAATTTCCTTTGCTATTACATGTAGTCCTAAAAATATTTTTCCTTTGTGGTGGTTCCACAATTTCCTTATTAGGCTTCAACAAGATCCATTTCATTAAAAGAGACTCACCTTCCTCTGGAACATCTTCATGAGTTGTTTCTAGTCCTTTAACTTCCTTTTCACCTTGGGTAATATGTACACATATTTCATGGTTGTTATAAGGGTTCTCTAAACACTCATATGCTCTATGTCTTACATATTTTTTTCACTTGAAGCATTTTCCCATGAATCTTCCTCTTCCTCTTTGATATCCTTGGTATGGCCTTGTTCCTCTTGGTGTATAGCTATCTCTTGAGCTTTGTGATCTGATGACCTCTTCTTGAGATGTCTTCATATATCTTCTAGCTCCTTGTGATCCTCTACCCCTGATGTATCTACCTCTTCCTCTTTAGAATGAAGTTTATTTCCTTGAAATCTTCTCCTCAACTTTCAAGGCAAATTGGTATGCTTCTTCAATTATCTTAGGTGTGAGAAGGATAATATCATCTTGGATCACAAACTTAAAACCATTAGTATACCTTAATAGCTTCTCTATATCATCCTCAATATGGCTTGATCTTATGGTTAGCCTATAGAACTCTTCATTGTATTCCATTACAAGCATGTCTTTTTGTTTCAAATTTTGAAATTGCTTGAAAATATTTTCTTGATAATTTAAGGGCATGAATTTACCTTCCATTTTTACTACCATTATGTCCTAGCTTTTAATTTTTGGCTTTCTTTTTTTCCTCCTTTCCTGTTTAACTCCATCCCACCATAGGGATGCATATCTCTTTAACCTGGTCATGGCATACTTGACCTTCTTGTCATCTTCTTCTATCCATTCATACTCAAAGTACTTGTCTAATGCATTGATCCAATCAATCAAGTCTTCTACATTCAAGTTTCCTTCATACATTGGAACCTCCATATTTGGCTTTGTATTCACCTTAATAATGGCTTTGATTAGCCTCTCTTTAGCTGTATCATCTTCTACCACCAATTATTCCTCTTGTGTCTCTTCTTCTTTATCACTAACTTCACCCATGTCAACACCTCTCCTTTTAGCCATCTCTAGGTCTTATAACCTAACTTATAGGTTCCTAAATTTTTCTATTGTTACCATCTATCCTACTATTCTCCTTCAACTTTTCCTCTATTCCTCACTCTTATGGTCATATTGGAATCTTACCTCTTTTTCATGTTATTATTCTTTTGCTTTGGATCTTACATTTTGCACAATCATTTAGCTCTGATACAAAAATTAGTGTGAATCTCAAACCATCTAAAGACACCTTCAATACTCCTACACTATCTAAGGCACTTTGTTCATACTCAAAGTTCATGACAAGATGTTATTTAGAAAATACATAATCAACTTATACTTGGTTCTCAACATGGAATTATATATAAAGTCTTATATACAATAATTACTAATATAGACACACTAAACACAACCTATCTAAACTATTTACACCTATTTTAACAAACTTGAATGATCAAAACACATAAGCAAGGCCATAAGGCCATACTTGCCTTATAGTGGGGATCATGGGCTTATAGCCCTATTGACCCTATTTTCCCTACATAAATTTTATTAGATTCTTGATAACACAGAACTCAAATATGATTTTGGTACCCATTAAGTGACTACATAACATATGTGAAATGTGGGTATGGTTATTGTGTACTGAATAGGGCTAATATTAATTATGTCAGACTTAATTAGATCTCTTAAGCACCCTATTTTGGATTAAAAGAGATGTTAATTAAATTATATACCTTTAAATACATAAGGAATATGTAAATATTAATTTTAGAACATTCTAACCAAAAATCACTCATAATCTAACCCTAGACCATTATCAAACTACCTTAACTTAGTGAGCCTATGTGTACAAGGACTAAAAAAAAGGTTAGATTAGAAAGTGGAATTACCAATTCAATTGGGTATTTAATCTTTAGATAATATATGCACACATTGAAAGCACAAGGCTTTCAATTTTTTTTAATTTTTCACCATACAGATGCTGAGATCAACAAAGCCCTAGTTTGGGCACAATTAACACTTAAATAATTCTAAAAAGAGCATCCTAGGGTTTCAAGAACCCAAATAAATTTTGTTGGACTTAGATTTACCTCCTATAAAGTCTTGAGTATTCATAGTGAATAAATTAATTCACTAAACTCTCATTGTCAACCTATTACTTGTTGCCTTATCTATCTTCATAACACAGTCAATAGAAACATTTAACAAAAAGCTTCAAAAATTTCTCCAAAATCACTCTAATATTTATTTCATATATTATAATCCTTAATATATCTATTTAAACTAAAAAATCCATCTATATATGTATACAAATAAGTTTGGTTACCTAAAACCTATTCCTACCTTCAGACAACAAACTCCCAAAATGGAGTTAACAACTTTTCCAAAAAAATAAGATCTCTACCACTCTAAATCTCATACAAACAATCTAATATCTCATGTAATATGATCTCTAAAACCATTTTTGATGTAAATCTATACAATCTTTGCCTTTAGACACATTTAAGCCTTATTACAAGCTTAAAAGAATATTTTCAAATTTGAAAGTTTGAACACCATACTTTTCGGAGGGAAAACGAACTAAGCAACCTAGACTCAACCAAAAATAATGAAAACACATTGAAGACATAAAGATGCTCTTGCATCACTTTACTCAGATGAGCTAGTTTATGTTGAACCTTCTTAGATGAATCAATTCTTATATATCCCATTATGACATCACATGTCATTCTTTGTCTAAAATTTAACATTCAATAGAACATAATTATAAAAATAGCCACCTCAGATGAAGAATCAAAATTAGATTCTGGTTCCCTTTATGAACCAACATTATATTTAGAATCAAAATTAGAAACACTACTATTCTTAACATTATATTTAGAGTTCCTTGACTCAAACTCAACTTTTGATTTAGATTATAGTCATGGCTATTATAACATTGGTTATACTTGACTTACAAATCAATTTGAATATATTTATGATACTTTTATTGTTTTTAAAGATGATTACTTTAACATTGACATAAATTATCCTAGTATCTTCTATGAGGATTGTTATACCTTTCTTCATTCCATTACCACCACCTAACATAGTCATTATATTGACATTTCACCTCCCACAAGCATTGATTGGGACTAACAGAATTACACTTTCTTGAATAACATCCATGGAGACATATCAGGTGTAGAATATTAGGGGGACTAAGAATGCATTAATTTAGAATAAGAACACTCTCTTAGTGAAACCTTTTCAATGGCACTATAAAAAATCAAATTCAAATTTTAACATCTCTTTGTGAAACCTTTTTAGAAGCACTATGGGATGATCAAGATAGCTTCATTGGTGAAAACCTCATCGAGGCTACAATAGCTGAGCGTAAAAGTTATTCACTATTTAATGAAGACATTATTCAAGATCAAATCAAGATATATGACAATCTATAATATAATCATATTATAACAACTCTCAAGATCAAACAATAAAAAAATATGGTGGTCCTACCAAGAGCATCTTTAGAAGCCTTTAGCCATACCATAACTAAAATTATGTTGAATCTAGAATAAACAACATTATGTGTGCCTAAAAATTCTGATGTTCATTTATTTTCCAATCATTATACATTTCATTATCATCCACATTTTCATTACCCACTTATACGATTTATCCTACACCTAACATTATTTATCATTATTGGCTACACTTTCCTTTATAGAGGCTACAAAGATATCTTATCTTTATGTTTGAAGGAAATAGACTCAATGATCTATGAGGATAAAAACAACATTATTGAAGTTTAGATCTATGGTAAGTTCTTAATAGATTAGATATTTAGATGAGGTGTTGGGTATCAATTTTTATAACTGATTATTCTAGTTATCTCATATGTTTATTAGGATGTGCATCTCCATGTCTGAAAGAGTAACATAACCATTTTTCAATTTCCATTTTCCCATTCCTTGTCTCTTAGGGGAAACCCTATAGACCATTTCATTTTAGGAATTTTATACCATTGTGTCCCATTTTTTCTCACATCCTTGAACTACATTAACTTTAGGTCCTTTAGGACTATGTAAGCAATTTTTAGTTTCTATTAAGGTCAGATCAATCACCTTCACCACACTTTTTCACTTTTTAAAGAAATTATTAAGTTTTAACACTCTTAATGTTTTTTGATAAACTTATTCCCACACTCTCACCATTTTGTAAGCCAATCATCACTTGGGGGTACCCCTCTTGCCATTATATCTAAGTGTCATCTTATCATTTACTCTAGGCCACAACATGTACCATTTTTATTATTTCATGTCTTTACTATTGACCAAAGCTTATTTGTAGCTATCCTACTTACCCTTTTTTGATCTTGGTTCCTTTGGTTCTTCCTGCACCTTTTGTAAGGGGATTATAATCTAGTTTCAATAGTTTTAGAATGTTGTGTTGAATGATAGTCTATGGAAGTAGTTTGATATTTGATCTGGTAAGTTATCTTTCATCTTATCTGGTATCATTATTTATAACCACCTATGGTAAAATTAGTATTTTATTGGGTACCCTTGATTATAACCACCTTTTGATAAATCATAATTATGACATTATTTCCTAATTATAACTACCTATGGGTAAATTAGGTACAAAGCCTTTTTATCATACATTATCCCATCACATGGTCAATACTATTATCATTTTTCTTGCCATTTACCTTTATTTTTGAACTTGTTATGACCTGGTTAGTTTTTCACTACCTTTTATGTGGGTAGAATTAATGTGATTAGAGGTCCTAATAGGATTATTTCAATTGTTCTTTATTCATGTTGAGGTCAACTCATTCTCCCTTTCACATATAGTCACCATTTTACAAGTAATTTAAAGTTGTCACACTCTCACTATTTCATGAGAACTCTTTGAAGTACCCTCACCATTTTGCGAGTTATACTTTTCTATGTCTCTTAATCCTCAATCGAGTTGAGATACTTAGATAATTATAAAAACATTTGTTAAGTGATTTGTTATTTCTTTGTGTTGTTTTGTGTGTTGGTTTGGTCTTTTAAATTTCTATTTTATCTTGATGGTCTACATGGATCTTGATTATTCATATCTTGATCTCATGTTTTTAAGATGTTCTTGCTTTATTTTTAAAACATTCTTATTCTTAATTAAGTCATGATTATTCATATCTTTATTTTAAGTTTGGTTCATTTATGTTTTGTTTTTCTTTGTTTTTGTTTTTGTTTTTATTTAAATGTAAATAGTTATAACTCTGGTCTTGATAGTTCTTATCATTATCCTTAGTTATAAGCATTCACATTTGAACTGGCTCATCACAATTGAAATCTAATGTCATTATAAGTTACTCATACTTATGAAGCCTAATTTCATTTTGATATAGCAATCACTATGTGCTTTGGATCTATGTCTCAACATTGATACAAACCTGATGATCAGCTCTCAAGTGCACCAATGAAAGTAAGTACCTATGGCTTCAAACCTAACTCTATGTAAGATGTGCATCTCTTGGAATACATCATAAGTCTAATAAAACATTAATTAGTTTTATTCATTTCTCATTTCATTATATCCTACTTATATGTGAACTAAATTGGCTTGCAGTCTATTTAGAATATATAGGTAGTTCTTGGATAAATGATGTGTCTCGCGTCAGCTCATCTACATTCATTCTTCTTTTCATCTCTTTCATCATTTTGTGCATACTCATATTCCTAGTCTTTCACGTCTATTTTAGTCATTACACCATCAAATATATGTTTATGACCATTTATCTTTAATATATGTATTAGGTTATATCCTTGAGATGTGATTACAAAATTTTCCCTACAAGGGCACAACATTTGAACTAGTCACAAATCTAAATCAGCCTTATAAGGTAAAACCATTCTTTATCAGTGATCAAAATCAACCCTATTGGGGAAAAATTATTTTATCAATCAATCAAATTTTCTCTAATGAATTAAAATATTATTTTCCTTTTGATTTCTTCTAATTCTAAGATTTGAAAACATATTCCCTCATTATGGCAATATTTTAGTGAGCAACTTATCTTGAGATTGATCATTTTATAAGTACACAGCTTGTGCCCTAGATTTAGATGTGTTCAAAGTGTTTTACTTATATTTTTGGATCATATCCTTCCCTTTTCCCCCATCCTTGGGGAATATTATATTTTAATTATATTTTTATCATTAATGGAATCAATGCATGTAAGTATTAGCTCATTTGGATTTAATTTATTCCATGGGTTAATCTCAATTTCTCCCTCTTTTTGAGAGTCCATCCTTAGCTTTCATCCCTATATGTCCTATCTAAAGGACGTCATGGGTCATCTAATTCTAATTTCTTATTGAAAATTCTTTTATTTGAAAATATGTTGCTTCACCTAAATGTCTCACTGCACCATATCAAACAAAGGCAAAATGTAGACATCTAATTCCTAACACCATTATGTTGAAATAGTCAATATTACTCAAAATTTGTGAGAATGCACAATTTGGGCTAAAATCACTTAAACATGCTAAATGGTTTGAGCTTAGCATATATAATTTATAATTTAGGCTAATGTATCCCTAAATGGGGAAATACATTTTATGTGATTATCAAATTTTCTCAAATCTTTTCAAGTCAAAATGACAAAAATGCATTTTGGTATTCTATATCACTTTTTTATTCTAATTCAAAAGCACATGACACATGCATGTGTTATTTTGTGTTGATACCATCCTAAATGGGATGACAGTTTGTATGTAACTAATGTTGCCTTCTAATTATTCTTGAGTCAAATTATAACCTAGTAATATGACATTTAGACCAGTTTGATTATTGAAGTGAAACCAATTTCTAAAGAACTACTTAAAAAGAGGTTAATCTTACTTAGGTAAATTAAATAAAAATATTAGATTAAGTAATAATTCCATGGAAGTTATTGAATATTTAGTTTTTGTAAATTGATTCTTATTATCTACATCATCAAGTGACATCATTTGTGGGGTGGCATCCATAAGCCATAAATGTAACAAATATTAGGATTATGGCTTCCCATGCCTCTTTAATGACCTTTATTCCTAAATATTTATGAGGATATTTATAGATATTATTTACATAATTAGATTAATCCATGGCCACACATCTTGATCTCAAGATGGACAGTCATGGTTGATCTTTATCAAATTCAAAAATCTACAAATAGGAGGGCCAAAACCACCTTTATTAAGCTTAATTTGTGTAAACTTCTTGTGTAGCATTCTCTCCACAAGCCACTTCTTTATGTTGATTATTATGCTTAATTTTCAATAGGATAGCTTCATTGATAAGCATAACATTAGTTTCATATCATGAGCCTAGTTTAGTTGGTATTCTTGAGATGATAGAGGAGCCTTACCTTGCATCATTATTGAAGATTTGAACACTAAATCAAGGGGGGAGATCATGCTTGTGATCTTCATTTGTGTGATGGGATGCTCTTGGGAAGGTAAGATTTATTTGATTTCCTTAATTTATTCTTAATTTTAATTTACAAACCTCATTACATAGGTTGGCCTAGATTGTTATGTTTTTATGCATTTTTCTTGGTTTTCTTGACTAGTACTTAATCTAACCATCTCTATAGGTTTTTGGTAAGGATTAATTTGAATTTATAGCATTGACTAAGTAGATGGTATTTTCACCATTTTAACATGTCATGACTTGGTTACTCCATTTCTAACAACATTATTATTGTGGTTAAATTTCTTGGATTTTACATTATTACTAGCCTGGGTTAGTGTTGATGTTTGTGCTTGGACTTGGTTTTGGTTTTGATTTTGGCCATTTCCTTAAAATTGATTATATTTTTTATTTGATGAGGTAAGTTTGATAATACCTTTGTTAATAAGGGCCTTTTCAATAAGTAAACCTTTGTCAATGATTTCCTTAAAAGTGTGTGCACACTACAATTCTAGAGGTAAGATATCTCAGTATTCAATTTTTTTTTAAACACAATGACTAATTACTTGTATGTTAAACTATGTGTGAAGTGGCTAACAAGTGATCTCCATCATTGTAGATAGCTTCCAAAACTTTCACCAATCTTCTACTTGGCTTAATTCAAATCCACTAACAAGATCTCATGTTTGAGTTGTAAGATAAATGTTTCACAAACTTATTTGGAAGGTCATCCAAATTAGATATTGAGTTCTTAGGCAATTTTAGAAACCACTCCAAAGCATGTCCTACTAGACTTCAAGGAAACAAAACTAGGAGGTATATGTCATTGTAAGCCACTAGCTGGAAAGCAAAAAATATTTTTTTTAAATGGGCCTTAGGTTCTCCTTTACCTTTATACTTGTCAAAATTCAGTGGTTCATACCCTAGAGGAAATGGTATTTATAGATACTCAATGTTGAATGGGTAGGAAAAAATGTCATCTAAATTAAGCTTCTTAGTTTATTTCCAAACTTGAATGATATCAAATGAATCCTTAATTTTCTATAGTTTTTGTGCTAAAAAACTAAATGGAACATTAGCTTGAGGTGGAGGCTGGGTAGTCAAAAGTGGATTACTTTGATTAGGATATAATGGAGGTATAGTTTGTTATGGAATGTTAGTTTGATTAGGGAATTGACCAAGAATATGCATATGTGAATTAGTATGTGATTTTTGAAATTACATGCATTGAGATGCAATATTCTAGTTGGGATTTAGAAAATAGGCCTGGTTTTGGAGAAATCATGATTGGGAGGGAAAAATATGGCTCTAGGTGAAGTAATATGCCTATTGTGGTTGAATAAGGACTTACTACTGATTAGTCAAACCTAGATAAATAATTGGAACTTGGTCTAAAATAAGTACCTATCATTTAATTTGTGGCACATTTGGAATAAAATATATTTATTTCTTAATTGGCACTTATTGGATAATAGCACCTCTTAGTTGTGTAAACATTTATTGGAAAGTATATGATTATTTAGAATTCAACATTTGTCTCTGGCCAATAGACATATGTTTTTGACTATATAACATTTATGATTATAAAAGCATGTTGGTCTATGAGTGAAGAGGTATACTTATCACTACCTAAATATATGGAACAATGACTACCCTCTATTGAGGTGGAAGAATGTTTGATCTCTAAAGCATTGGTATATTGGACTATTCCTATTGGTGTGTAATTTTATTCATCACTTGTTATGGTGGAGTAGTATTTGTCACATTTTGTTGAGGTAGGACACTAATTATTTATTGACTACTTAATCCTTGTAGTTGCATGCTTGATAAAGTAGCTAGTTTAGGATTAGAGGTAGTATGATGTGGTTGGGAGGTAGAAGTTCCCACCACCTATTATTGTAAACCAATCATGGTGTTAACTAAAGGCACTTCTTGTGGACTAGTAATTTGTACATAAAAACCACTTTGGCCTAGATTGGATGAGACTTACATGTTATCCACTTTGTTTGGTACATTTGTTTTCATATAACAAATAGACACTTTTTAGATAGCTCGGGCATTGAACATGCCTCCAAATAAAGTGGTTCTCATTAATGGGTCTATACCCAAATTTTCTTGGCATGTTAATTTGATTAAGACTCCTATTGAAGGAGTTAACTCGATGAGAGGAGCATTTGGCATGGTCATGTTATTAAAATTACACATTAAATTTAAATAGTTCTAGTATGCTATCTATATTTTTATAAAATGGTCTTCCATAAGGCCCTTTCTTGTGACAAGCATACATGGGCCTTGATATGACATTAAAAATAGAGATTAAATATTTCTAGAAGAGGATTTTTTTATTGGTTTGGTTGTAAGGCATTCTAACTAGACTTGGAAATTTTTTATGGGGGAAGTGTTGACAAATTTAGCCCACATACCAAAGCTCTAGCTTGAATGGATGAGTTTAATAGAGTTATATATGGAATGAGTGGTCCAAAGATCACATGTAGCTTGAAAATATTTTGAAACACTTTACATAAACTTAAAGTGTAATTTGTCAAATTTTGAGGAAGCAAGTTCTCATGGTGATAAATTTAGTCAAGATCATGGAATGAATTTACATGGGTCTCATAGATTCATTAGATATTTTAAATATCAAGTAATAGTTTAAGTAAAAGTCTAGAAGAACTTGACTATCGTCACATGTCATAAGGAAATAAATAGACAATTTTACTTGTGTATTTTATAAGTATGATAAAAAAATCCTCTCAAGCCCAAAAAGTCACATGGACATGAATTTATTCATGCCTAGATCATGCTCTAAAAATTTGGTGTCTTGATGAGCTTGTTATCTCAAGATATAATATTTTAAATTTAGACTTGCATAGTAAGACATATGTGAGGATGTCAAGTTAAAGATTCAACAAATATCCATTTTAATTAAAATGTCCAAAGGTTGAATGCATGGCTAATAAGTGTCTAAATATTGGAATCTAAAGTCAAGATCAATTGGTGAGTTAGTGATTAATGATGTCAGTGGGTCCCTAAGATCTAATTTTTCACATTTGATTATGCATCAAAGTTCAATGGTGAACATCAAGTCAAAAGGTTAGGATAAACATGTCAATTATAAGTGTCAAGATCTTAGGTACTTGAATAGTTATATAATGGTGCATGGTGATTAACAAGGCTAGTGGGTCCATCAAAGATCAATAATGCATGATACATCATACAAATTTTATCTAATGGTGATGAATGGGTCAAGTTCATTGGATCCTAAGATTAAATTCATAGGTGATAAGTGTCTTAAGTAAATTAAACTAGCAAAAGATATATGGCTTGCATTCATTCATACAAAGGGAGATCTATAGTGCACATGAAGTTAAAGAGTCAAAGAGATGATAGCAAGATCTTGTGGAATGAATGATGAGATGATAGTTGGAACATTATGATAATCCTAGATTGATATCAAAATTTAAAATCTAGGGTCTTTGAATGGAGAATGAATTTGATTTAGGCTGATACAAGGTAAATATAATGAGAGGATGCCATGAAGGTAAAAATGTTGGACAAATTATTTCACCACCCTGAGTAGGTAGAATACATAAATGCAAGATCAAACATGATCTAGATAACTAAGAGTAGACCCTAAAAAGTCATCTAATTACATTAAATCCTTGTAAAACTTTTTAAGAGATTCTAGATGTAGGTTTTACATCTTGTTTAGTCTCAAAAATCCCTAGCTTAAAGATATTCATTTTAAATCATGACTCTATGAAAACCAATAGGTTGATTGGTTTTGATCCATAATAGATCTATATTTAATATTTAAAAGTAATGGTAAAATGGTGACTATGTAAGGAATGTTAGAAAGAACATCAATAAACAAGCTCAAGTAACTACCTAATAATGTGAAGAACATCAAGCATGATTAAGGAATATGGTGAAGGTAATTAATGCAAATTAGATTGAAAAGGATCCATATAGTAGTGGGGATTACTTCCTATAACTGGTCTTGATCTTCACATTCTACATCATGCTAGAGAAAGATATAACGACATTAATACAGGGGAAGGCTCAAGAAGGATTATGGTGGTAGAATCAAGGTCATTAATGACCCCTTTAGCACCAATTTCTCTCTCTCTCTCTCTCTCTCTCTCTCTCTCTCTCTCTCTCTCTCTCTCTCTCTCTCTCTCTCTCTCTCTCTCTCTCTCTCTCTCTCTCTCTCTCTCTCTCTCTCTAAATACTAGCTTTGAACTCTTGATTTGGATCCCTTAGCTAGGTATATAAAACCTTTTATAAAATCACTTTGTAAACTCTTTAAAGTAATATAAGACAATTTTAGATTTTAGTTTAATGCTAAGTGTGATTTATTAAAGTTTGATTTATATAATGTATGTTATCTATTAATCATCTATAGGTTCTTCATGTAACTTACTTTAAGACTATTAGTTTCTTCCAAGTTGTGTGAAGTGTTAGCTAATGAGGTTTATCTTTAAGTGTCATAAGGCCATATTGTTTTGCTTAAACCTATCTCTTCCTATCCTTCAAGTTGTAGGTTTCCTTTTAGCCTTCATAAAAAATACTCATGTTTGAAACCTTGTCATAGAATATAATTAGTTCATGTCCTAATTGGATTCATTATTAGTCATAAAAGTTTAAAAGTTGAGAGTGGTTCATTGAACATTTGGTGCATCACCAAAATTAATGTAGGTTTTCATTCATGTATTTTATCCCCTTTTCATCTCAACAGATCAAGTTTTAAGAAGAGATATTTAAATTATCATATCTAAGGAGATAGCCTCATAAAAAACCCTAGAGGTTTGACCCAAAATTAGGTAACCCATAGCCTAGGGTCATTCCCATATTAGACTAGGTTTGAGAGTAGGACTTGAGCACTTCTACTTTTAGCTAGGGTACAACCTAAAAACTCCTATAGTTTTTGGCATGCCCAGTGGGACACTCTATCTTTATCATAGCCAAAGTCTATATTTTAAAAAAAAAGTATTTTTATCAGAGGGAGACATCGACCATCATCATAAGCTAAAGGTTTTCCAATTTAAAGAGTTCATTACATCATACAAGTAACACCTCTCATGTCAAAGGCTACTAAAAGGTCAGCTAGTAAAGGTACTCCCTTTGAATTCATTGAGCTACCTTCTATTTCATATAAAAGAGAGATTCAATAGGATAGACCCTTATCCCCAAAATAAATATTCATATCTTATTCATCCTATTATTTTAAGTAGTGTAACCCTTATTGTGCAAATGGTAAGGCCCAAAATTTAGGCTTTTATACCCTTCAATGGTGGAAACCCTCTTAAACTTTACCAATATTTTGATATCCATTCTATCTCTTTGAGGAGTCTACCATATTTTATAGGATAAAACTCCATCACCCATGTATAGCACATAGCTAACATTGCAAACCTTTGTTCAATAAATTACATTATGCAAGAGAATGTAGCCATGAGATTACTAGCCACATCTTTGACATGCAAAACCTTGAAATGTTATAGGGGTCTATCTCTTTCCTCAATCAATACTTGGGATGAGTTTGATGATTAATTATGTAAACATTTTGAGGATAGAAGTGACCATGTGTCACTTGTTGAAAAACTCACCTCAATCAAGAGGGAATACCAAGAATCTATGGTTGATTTCAACTATAGATTCCAAAAGACTTGGGATAGGATCCCTATCATCATTAAACCCACACATAATTATCCTTTTCTTTACTATTTGAGAGCATTGAATTCAAACATTGTAGTCATGATCCAATATATGGGTGGGATAAAATTTTTTAGTGCTTATGAGATATCTATAAGGGCAAAAAATTATTTGATACAAGTAGGGAAAATCATGCCAAGAACTCTCATGCCACTTTTTCCTAAGCTTCAGCCAACCCCACCTACCATTTATCCATTACCCACTCCAAATAATTAGCCCCAACCTAATGATAGTCAAGTGGACAAATTTTCAAGGATTGAGAGCTTGTTGAAGGTACAAAACAAGCTAGTGGCTATAAAGACATCAAAAAACTTTATATAGGCCATACCAGGGTCCCTTCCAAGCCCAATACCCTACTCAATCCTATAATAGACCCCTTTATCCATAAAATCAACAAGCACAAGGCCAAATTATTTAAGGTAGATATTATAATAGTTATAACCCCACATCTTCAAGTAACTCAAGAGCCCTAGTCCCATCACAAAACAACCTTGCACAAGAGGGTAAAATGAAATTAGGAGGGTAGTCTAATGAGATGGTAATTGTTAAAAGTGGAGAAATATATTAGGATCCCATTTGGTAGCATAATCCTTTATTCCAATACCATGACATAATGCCTCATCCACCACAAGGTGTTCCAATGAATCAAGGTGATATGATTACCTTGATACCATTAGAATATCATATTCAACAACAAGAGAACATGGGTAAATCACTAGCTAATACCACATACATGAAATTTTAATAAGGTGATCATATGTTTGAGCATGTAGCAACAAACATGGGATAGACTACATAAAAGGTAGTTAAACCACTTAAAACCCATACAATGTTTAAGATAAGGATGTTAGATGATAATTTAGGGAATCGTAAAGCTTCTTCAACATCTCCACAAACTACTTAGCAACTGACCCCTTCAAATGTAATTGCTAAAGATCTGACAACTCAATAAATACCTAGACATTATGGGTAGTATCATAAGTCTCCTTGTGTTCCTCATCTCACTAAAGTGCCAGGTGATACTTCTACTTTGAAAGTATAGATCAAAGGCACTAGTCTTCCTTTAAATATTATAGATAATACAAAAAGGGATAACATCACTATGTATATGTATGATGCTCTATCTATTCCAAGGTATAAATATGTTCTTCAGTAAGAAATCTCCAATCCTTCTCATATGAATGATACAACTCATAAGGTGAATATTATCTATACCAATAATAGTCAACCTTATGAAATTCAAGTTCCTAGTCAAGCTCCTAGTTAAGATCATGCTTATAATGTTGTTAATTCCCCTAATGTTGTTAAAGCCCCTCCATTCTATTTGTTAGTCATCATAGGGGACTACTTAGTTTATAATTTTATGATATATTTAGGAGCTTCAACCTTAGTTATGCCTAAAACCATAGTAGATAATATTTAGCTTAAGTATGTTTCTAATGAAAAAGGTGTTCTCAAGTTGGATGGTTTCCCCACTACAATAGTAGTTATATTGAAATATCTTAAGATCACATTGGCAGCTCACCCAAATTATGTCATCACTTAGGATGTAATGGTTTTAGGCCTACACCCATATTTTACCCTATGCCTATTTAGGGACTTCACTACAAAAATTTTGTGGTATTTGTCCTTTGATTGGTCATACATGGTTTTCAAGACTAGATATGGGACTAGCATCACTATTAGGTTAGAACCTATCTCTAGGTTCCCTCTAGAGCCCTATATACCTAACCTTGCAAATGTTAACTATAATATTTTAGATGAGGATGAAAATTCTAGTGAGCATGAGCCTCATGACCATATTTAATGTATTTTAGACCTAGATTTGGATGAATGGATAGTTGATCGTCATGGATTTGATCCATACAATAATATTGAAGAAGTAGGCTTAGGGGTGTATTACATGCATGAGGAGGGTGTTGTTATACCTTTCTTAACTAACACCATACAAGAGGAAGATATTTTATGTAATTTATTCTATGATGGATCAAGGTTAAATAATGGTAGTGGAGCTAGAACCATGTTGGTTTTGCCCTCAAATTAGAAGTACTATTTAGATGCAAGATTGTAATTTAGTTTCACTTTAAACACAACTAAATATGAGGCCCTTTTACATGTTTTTCAAGAGGAAATAAGAAGAGGTGTCAAACTTATTCAAGTCAAGGGTGATAGTGATATTATTTTGTAACTAGTGAGAGACATAATTTTAGTCAAGAAACATCATTTCAAATCTCACAATCATCGTGTATAGGATCTCATAGAGGACTTCTTGGAATTCAATATACAATCCATACCAAGAGAGGTAAATCAACATGAAGATAATATTGAAGCCATTGGAGCTCAGTATGAGGTTGTAGAAGGATTCAAAGGTAACTAGAGTCAAGACAAGATAGAGGTCATATGCATGTTAGCTATACCTAACAATGAGGTGAGTTGGTAGGTGTTTGATAATGATGACCAAATTATATGGTTTTTGATACAAGAGGCAAAATTCTACCATAAGAATTAAAAAAATTCCAACATCAGTATGATGATCAGATAGTGTAGCTGAGATCTAATAATCCACCTAAGGGGCTTGTGACATTGGAAACCATCTTCAATGAAGATGACTAAGTGAGAAGAGGCAAGTCATGTATCTCAAATAAAGAGGAACATTATGAAATGATAAAGATCTTCAAAGATAAATTGTTGAAGCTAGGAAATATTAACATAGTAGAAGAGAGAGCCATATTTGTTGATTTATGCCAAGAGTTATCTGATTTATTTGTATGGGAATACAAGGATTTGAAGGTTTTGATCCCAAAATTGTACAACATACCATTGAACTAGGGAGCAATACAAGAATTGTAAGGCATAATCAAAGCCCTATCAACCCAGAAGTGAATGAGTTGATGAGAAGGGATCTATTTAATTTGATTGAATCAAAGATAATATTACCCATTAAACACTCTTCATCGGTGGTAAACCTTTCCAATTAGAAATAAAACTGGGGAAATATATTTATGTGTTGACTTTAGGGACCTTAATAAAGTGTCCTTAAAAGAACATTACCCACTACCCTCAATGGATCATATTCTTTAAAAGGTGGAAAGTTCTCAATGATTCTCATTTCTTAATGTATACTCTAGTTATAATCAAATTATGGTGAAGGAAGAAGATAGGCATAAGAATGCTTTCACCATAAAGTGGGGCACTTATGCATATATGAAAATTCCCTTTGGACTATCTAATGCTGGAGAAACTTTCCAAAGGGTAATGGATGTTGCCTTTTAAGGTTTAATCAATGACATGGTGCTCATATACCTAAATTTTATCACTATTTTTTCAAAGGACCTAGCTGATCATAATACTCACTCGAGGTTAGTATTTGAAAGATACAGAGAATTTGGTGTGCCATTGAATCCTAAAAAATGTATATTAGGTGCTCATGAGGGCAGGTTATTAGGCCATCTATTGTCCAAGGATGGTCTTTCCATAGATCATGAAAGATTTAATTCCATCTTATCCTTACCCTTGCCCAAGCACAAGAAGGGTCTATAGAGTTTCTTAGGAAATATTAAATTTATATGAAGGTTTATCCCAGGCTTTGTAGAGTTGGTCAAGCCTCTTACTCAAATGTTAAGAAAATAAAAGGAGTTTACATGGACCAAATAAGGTAAGATGAGTTTTGGGGCCATCAAAGACACCATCTCTAATGTGCCTAAACTTATTAATATTTATTTTAACAAAGAATTCTATCTATATCACTTCTCTACATTGGATGAAATATCTACCATGTTGATGTAGCATAATGAGCAAGGTTTGGAATAGCCTATTCCTTTCTTTAGTTAGGACATAGAGGGGTATTAGGATAAGTATAGATTTTTAGAGAAACATGTGCTTGCATTAGTGATAGTTTTGAATAAATTTAGGCACATGGTCTCCAATAGTAAGGTAATACTCATGGTGGTACACCCAAGTATTAAATATTTTACACTCAACAAAGACCTCAATGAGAAAAAATATGGATGGATGAAAAAATGAATGGAGTATGACCTTGAAATTAGAGTTAAAAAATTGTAAGGGGAAGAGGGTTATGTGAACACCTTGTAGTAGAGGTAAACCATGATAAAGATCAAGTTTTGGCTATCCATGATAACTAATAGGTAGCTATAGACAATGCACCTTTCAATTAGACACATGATATACTTAGATTTATTGAGTCAAGATAATGTCTTAAGGGAATAGATAGATCCAAGAGAAGGAAATTTAGGCTAAAAATTATACTTTATGTCCTAATAGATAGAGTAATTTTCAAGAGAGACATAGGAGGCATGATTTTAAGGTGTGTGGAATCATGTCAAATAAACAAGTTGCTTGAGTAGTTCCATGATGGTCTAGCTAGTGGGAACTTTTCTACCAAGAATATAACTTATAATATTATTATATCTAGGTACTTTTAGCCCATAATTTTTAGAGATGCATACTCTTGGGTAAGGAAATTCCCAAAATATTTAATGTTTGTTGGCAATCAGAGACTGGTTGCCCTTCCCTTGTAACCCATACAAGTAGAACAACCTTTCACATAATGGGGCTTAGATTTCATAGGGATGATATAGCCTCCTTCAATTAGAGGACATAAATGGATCATTATAGCTATAAAATACCTTACAAGGTGGGTTGAAGTAACTTCCCTCAAGGAAGCTAATGAAGATTCTATTTTGGACTCTTCTGATAGCCTTGTGACCAGATTTGGTGTGCTTTCTAAAATCATTTTTGAAAATGAATTGGCCTTAAATAGTAACAAGGTATGTGAGTGGGCTCTTTCACTTAGAATTTATCTCAATGCATACTCTAACTATTACCCATAGGGTAATGGACAAGTAGATTCCACAAATAATAACTTATTAAAGATTATCAAGAGAACTATGGAAGATGGTCAGAGGGAGTGACATACTAGACTAAGGACTACCCTATGGGTAGATAGAGTGACACCTCAAAAAAAATACTGAACACTCCCCATACCTTATTGTCTATGGGAAAGAAACCAAACTTCTTATATCTCTTGAACTTCCTTCATTAGAGATTGTACATCAAATTGAGCTCCTAGAGGATGATGATATTTAGATAAGGTTTAATGAACTAAGATAGATAGAGGAGACAAGGGACACTACTAGTCACATTATATGGTATAATTAACACCAAGTGAAGAGGTCATTTGATAAGATAATTTTCTTAAAGACATTCCAATAAGGTAATATAGTCCTCAAATAGGATGAGGACCATGTAAAACTAGGAAACCACTCCAAGTTTGATAGTCTTTATAGTGGGCCTTATATTATCATAGGTTTCAAGGAGAAAAATGCCTTTGAGCTTGCTAGGTTGAATGGAGAGGCATTCCCATCCTTGTTAATGGGAGGTATCTTAAATTATGATACTAGTTTTATCTTATGATCTTTGAATATAGTTAGATAGGTCTATTTTTACCTCTAAGTATTCTTACACATTGCTCTATTTGTTGTTTTTCTATTGTTTAAGTAGTGTTTTGGTGTTTTTTTTTGTTTTCTTGTCATTTGTGTGTGTCTCATTGCTTCAATGTGTTCTCAAGAGTCAAGTATAATCATTTTGTAAGTAACACTTCATGTGTCTAGTCATCATGAACAAGCTTGATCAAATTCTATGTTCTATGATGAGTAGGCTGGTCAAGCCAGCTGAGTCACTAGAAATGTTGGCCAATTTGGTCCACATACCAAAGCTCCTACCTAAATGGATAAGCTGAATATATTTCTAGATGGAATGAATGGTCCATAGATGACATGTAGTTTTAAAATCTTTTGAAACACTTTAAGAAAATTTAAAATGTATTTTGTCAAATTTTGAGGAAGGAGGTTCTCATGGTGATAAATATAATCAAGATCATGGGATGATTTTACATAGGCTTCAAAGATTCATCAAAGCTTTGAAGGATCAATCAATAGTTTTATCATAAGTCTAGTATAACCATACCATCATCACACATCATAGGTAAATGAATATATCCATTTAATTGTGTATTTTATAAGTATGTTTAGGAAGCCTCTCAAGCCCAAAATATCACATAGACATGAATTTATTCATGCCTATATCATGATATACAAACTTGGTGTTTTGATGAGCTTAATATCTCAATATATAAGCCTTTAAAGTTATACTTTTAGAGTAAGAAGTATCCAAGGATGTCAAGTTAAATTTGTAGCAAATAGTCATTTGAATTCAATGTCCTAAGGCTAAACATGTAGCTAACAAGTGTCCAAATATTATAAGATAAGATCAAGATTTAATGGTGAGTGGATGATAAATGATTTTAGTGGTTCCCAAAGATTTAATGGATCACATTTGATCATTCATCAAAGATTAATGGTAAGCATCAAGTCAAAATGTCAACATAAAAATGTTGATGACAAGTGTCATGTGATTGAGTACCCAAATAGGCATTTAATAGTGCACAATAACTGATAAGGCTAGTGGGTCCATGAAAGATCAATAGTGCATGATCCATCATACAAATTAGATATAATGATAATTGATGGGTCAAAATGTTAGTGGATCCTAAGAACAAATACATAGGTGACAAGTGTCTTAAACATGTTAAATTGGTAGAAGATCTATGGATTGTGTTTATTCATAAAAAGGGATATATATGGTGTAAATGAGGTTAGGAAGTCAAATAAATAATATCAAGATCCTATAGAATGATTGAAAAGCTGATAGTTGGCATAATTGAGAATCCCAAATCAAGATTGATGGTCAATATCAAAAGTTAAAAGCCATGGACTTTCAATGGAGAATGAATTTGACTTAAGTCAAGACAAGGTGAATATTTTGAGAGGATTCCATGAAGACATGCATGTTAGACAAAGGATATCACCACCACAAGTAGGTATAATATATAAATTCAAGATCAAACATGTATGGATAACTAGGAGCAGACCTTGTAAATTTGTCTAACACCATTAAAGCCCTATCAAACTTTTCAAGAGCTTCTAGATGTAGGTTTTATGTATCATTCAGGATAAAGAATACCTAGCCTATGGATCTTCATTTTAAATCATGACTATATGAAAACCAATAGGGTGATTGGTTTTCATCCATAATATACCTATATATAATATTTAAAAGTGATGGCAACATGGTGATTGCATAAGGAATGTCATAAATAAAATTAATAAAAAAGCTTAAATAATTACCTAATAACATTGAGAACATCAAACATGATTGGGGAAAATGGTGAAGGGTATTAAAGTAGAAGAGATCAAGAAGGATTCATGTAGTAATGAGGGATTGATTCCTACAACTGGTCTTGATCTTCACATTCTCCATAATGCTAGAGAAAGATATAGTGACATTAATGTAG
This sequence comes from Torreya grandis, assembly GCA_037957365.1. Lineage (NCBI taxonomy): Eukaryota > Viridiplantae > Streptophyta > Pinopsida > Cupressales > Taxaceae > Torreya > Torreya grandis. The sequence continues at coordinate 1,333,125 of JARHVA010003863.1, forward strand.
GGGAAGGCTCGAGAAGGATTGTGGTGGTAGAAGTGGGCTCACTAATGACCCATTAAATTACAATTTATCTTTCTCTCTCTTATATTATTTATTCCTATAAATAATAGCTTTGAACTCTTTATTTGGATCCCTCAGTTAGGTATAACAAACTTGTGCTAAAATTAATTTGTAAACTCTTTGAAATAATATAAGATAGTTTTAAATTATAGTTTAATGCTAAATTTTATTTATTAAAGTTTGATTTATATAATGTATATTTATATTAATCATCTATAGGTCCTTCATGTACCTTTCTTCAAGACTATTAGTTTATTGTAGGTTGTGTGAAGTGTTATCTAGTGAAGTTTCTCTTGAAGTGTCATAAGGCCATAGTGTTTTGATTAAACCTAGCTCTTCCTATCCTTCAAGTTTTAGGTCTCTTTTCAAATTTCATACAAAATATTCATATTTTCAACCTTATCATATAATCTAATAAGTTTATATCCTAATTGGATTCACTAGTATTCATGAAAGTGCCCAAGTTGAGAGTGGATCATTGAACATTTGGTACATTACCACACTTAAAGTAGGTTTTAATTGTTGTATTTTCTCCCCTTTTCATCCTAATAGATTAAGTTTTAATAATAAATATTTAAATTGTCATATCTGATGAGCTAGCCTCATAAAAACCCTAGAGGTCTGACCCAAATTTAGGTAACCCATAGCCTAGGGTCATTCTCATGTTGGAATAGGTTTGAGAGTAGGACTTGAACACTTCTACTTTCAGCTAGGGTGCAGCCTAGAACCTCCAACATGAAGTCTACTAGAAACTTGGACACTACCTCTATGGCTCTAACTAAAAGACCATCCTTTTTTGAAAGTTAGTGACAATCAAACAAATAGGGATCATATGTCATGGCATCATAATGTAGTACAGTTTTTGTTGAATTTGGTCTACAACCAATGGTATGATAACTAGATAGTATATTGTTTGTTTTTAGTCCTACTTCAAATATAGAGGCATGCTAACCAAATAGTGAGCTAAATGATATTAGATTTGTTACCTTGATTGATATTTATAATGTGGATAAGGATCCATCTCACAAAATACATCATCATAATATGGGTCTTAAACAAAGTCATTTTGTGTGACCATATTATCATATGCTATATTGTATATGGATCCACTACAAGTATATTAAGACATATTAAAATCAATGATGAATGTTCTATGAATAAGTATTAGATTTATATAAAATCCTAAAAATAATTTCCAAAGGACAAATGGTTTAAACTTGGTCTAACTTGGTCAAAAAGTGGAGCTATATCTCCAAAATGGTTTATGCTAAAACTTGGTATAAAAATAATCTAAATCTAGATGTCTAACATAAAATGTCTCACAAAAAATTGCAAGTGGATGAATAAAAATCAGAATGCCAAAATTGAGGTTTAAAGTGTTTCAAAAAAATTTAATCTAATAAAAACAAAATTTGCTAGGTCTTTTGGCAAAACGAGGCACAAAATCTAGGCTCAAAATATGTATGTGCTAGGTCTTTTCATAAAGGTACAAAAGCTAGACTTTAAATAAAACAAGGCATGTGATTTAATTTAACAAATTTGAAACACTTTGGCATATGCTAGACATTCATCTTTAAACACAAACATGGTTAGTTGGTATAAGCCACTAAATAATAGGCACTTGTAAGATAGGTTATTTCTCCCCAAATCTAGGCACAAACAATAGTTTTCAAAGTGAATAAAGAATTATCCTAAGTTTCATAACCCAAAAGACAAAGATCAATGTCTAATAAAAAATTACATAAGGCATAGGTAAAAATCAATCAATGTTTGGATTTAAACTTGTTAAAGCTAATTAAATTCAACTTGGAAAACTAGGATTCTTTAAACAAACAATAAGCTACAAAAAATTGAATGGCATAACGACACTAGGTAAAGATCTAAAAGGCACACATGGTTTTGGTTTCAAATTAAAATTTGGACACAAGTAAAACAACCCTATGAAATAATTTGAGCAACATAACAACATTAATGTTCTCTAAATATGTGATCAACAGTTTATTCCAAGATTTAAAGGCAAAAGATTTGAAATGAATTGGGTAGCATAACAATGTCATTTTTCAATCAAATGCCACACAAACAAGATTGATAAAAAGGCTAAGGCACATATATGATGTCAAATGGGTGGTATAACACCTCTTCAAACAATGGAGTGATGGATAAATAAGACTTGTTTTAACATCGTAAGATAAACAAAAATAGATAGTTCAACTCAAAACCATACAAGAAAGGATAAAATGACATAAACACCTAAGTGTAATGTCTTAGATCCTAAAACTAAAAAAATTGTATAATACTATCAAATTATATAAATATACTCACTCTTGGAAGGATTTTAAGTGTTAATCTAAAAATACAAGTGCATGAAAAGTATGGTTTTTAGGCACCCTCTTCTCTTTAAGAGTTTGTACTATGACATTAAACTTCGGGCTACTCACCTTGCATCAACAGTAGGCTTGTGGCAAGTGGGGTTGCTCTAAACTATTAATTTTTGCACATTTATGTATGGTCCTAAGTATGGATAACAAAATATATCATCACATCAATTAGATCCACATTAACTACATTATTGTGAAAAGATCTTATTCTTTTCACAACCACTACATCTATTACTTACTCACTATAGTGTGATGTCTAAGTTATCCCTACATTTTGAGGTATAATACCACTAACAAAACTTGTTTAACCACTCAAAAAATCATCCCACTGGATCAACCTCAATTTATATACCCTATCATGGAGTGGGATTGAAAGGATGCTAGGATATAAATTCTTAGGTCAATGCTTCCCTATAAAACCCATGATGAGGTGATGAACTCCTGCTCATAAGCCAAAATGTGTGAAAAATAAATACAAGTGAAGAGACTTTATGGTTCTTTTGGGGTCACCCAAACCATATGAATTTGGGGAGGGCCTTAGTGATGTTATTTTCATGATTTTGTAATAAATCAACCAAGGCAAAATATGAGTGATTTTGGTCACTTGAGTTACCTAAAGGGGATAAGGGGAGAGCATACATGCATTAATCATTTTTATAAAATAAATAACTTTCAACAAATAAACAAAAAACAAAAAAATCTTAAGAGTATGTAACTAAGTGTGAAAGTTTATTTTATTACACCAAAACAAGATGTGTTGTAAAATTTTGAGCCCCTTGGCATTTGTTGAAAAACTTACAAAAACATCGAAAACATCTAAGGCATGAAAATAATTATGTTTTTTTAAACACAAAATACAAATTATGCAAGATTTAACCATATTCAAATTTGGATTTTTCCACCTTAGGACCTAAAATTTGTTAGAGGGTTTACCTACTTAGAATCCAAAAAGTGAGGGAGAAAACAATATTTTAGGTTTTCAGGTTTCTCTATTTTTCTATCTCAGAGATCAATGTCGATCTACAAAGGGATTGATGTCAGTCTATAGGTATCAATGTTAGTATATAGGGATTGATGTTGGTCAATCCAAAGAGTTGGCTTTTAATTTTACTTGTATTAAGATTTTTTGGCATTATAACACTATTGGTATGAGTCTCATGGATCAAATCCTACATAATAACTCTATAATATCCAAGATTAGAAATGAAGAGGCATGGCCTTGTATTTATAGCCTTAAGAATGAAATCTCACCCAAGGTGAGTTAGGGTGGAGTTAAGGCTTGGAATGGGATCAAACTAAACTTAGGAGAGTCAAACATAACTCCATTAGAGTTAATAGTTTTCAAATAATTATGATTTTCAATTACTAGGCATGGATCTCAAATTAGATATTTTAGGATATTTTCAAAGAACTTGACAACTCATAAAGGCTAGGATATTTTGATATTTTGAATCTCCTTTTTTTTTAATATTCATTAATTAAAATTGAATAATTCAACTAGGAATTTAATCTTGTCTAGATTATTAATTGATTCTGATTAACCTTTTAGCTTCATTAAATATTTTATCAAGTGTACAAGTGCCCCACTTAATAGGTCCATAGGCTAAATTGATAGTTAAGGTGATTATGGATGAATCTATTAGAGGTTATTGTTTCATATGGTAGAATACCCCAATTAGGGATATATCAACATGATTCCAAGCTTTGAATAATGATACACAAATAAATTTGGAATGTTCAATAATTCCTAGGCTTAATTTAAAATGGTTGGTAGGAATTGGTCTAAATTCCATTCTAAAATTGGTTATGGCTAGTTTTAGGTGTCTAAACTAAGGGCCAGTAATAGGACATTATATATTATAGACACCATTGGTTCTTTGATCAATCACATAGATAAGGCAAAAAAATATCAATTCCTCATTAAAAATCTTTTATTGCTTGCTCATAAACCTTCAACCATCACAATGATATTTGATATTATTAGTACCGAATATATATGGTACTCAAACTTATTTAACTACCTTCATGACCATGTCATGCCGCTAGACCTATAACATAAAAGAAATGCCTTTAATCACCAAGATTCATGTTATACCTTACTTGGCCCAACCCTTTACCACCACATCTTTGATGGAACTCTCTTCATTATTTAAATTTGGTAGAAGCAACATTAGCATTATGGTAAGTTAATGGATTATGTGGAACCCACACTAGTAGGGCCATCTTAGCCAAAAATCTCCTACATATTGGTTACTATTGGTTAACTATGGAATTAGATGAAACTAATTACATTAAAAGGTGTGATAAATGTTAAAGGAATGCTAATCTAATTCATGCCCCAAACAAAACACTAAAATCAATGCTTACACCATGGACATTTTCCACATGGGGACCTGATTTCATTTTGAATATTAAACCTACCTCATATGATAGCCATAAACACATATTTACTACTACTAAATATTTCACTAAATGGGTTGAATCTATACCCCTCACTTATGTGATTGGAAAATAGATTTCCAAATTCATCTTCAATCACCTCATCTGATGCTATGTTATCCCATCCAACATTATATCTAATAATGGTGGATCATTTAAAAATAAGGATGTTAAAATGATTTGTGCTAAGTATAATTTTCCCAACATTTTTATACCACATATATACCCATAAGGTAATGTCCAAGTAGAGTCATCTAATAAATCCATTTTCAACATCCTTAAAAATATTTTCAATGATGTTGGCCATGATTATCACCTCCAAATTTTATGTTCCCTCTGGGCATATCACACTAATTACCATACTCTAATTAGATCCACTCCATATTCCTTAGTATATGGCACTAAGACCATTCTTACCATTTAGGTTGAGTTATCTTATCTACGTATATAATTAAACCACATCCTATATGATGAAGATTAAAAAGTAGCTCGCTTATAAGAGCTAGAGTTACTTGATGAGAAATGCATGGTCACTGTCAAAAACCTTCAAGTATACCAAAACAAACTCCATGGATAATATAACTAGTGGTTTAAACATAGGTAGTTTGAGCTTGGTTATATTATTATTAAAAAAACAAAAAGAAAACCATGGCTAAGAAGAAGAAGAAGGTCAAGTTTAAACCCAATTGGATAGGCCCATATGTCATTAATTCAAATTATAGATATGGAGTGTACATGATCACTATACGAGATGGATATAAACTTGATGAGATGTTGAACATCATAAACCTCAAGTGTTATTTTAATTAAGAGACTTGAAGTATTGTCTATGAGGCAAATTTATGTTATACCATATCATCATTTTCATTATATCATACCATATACCATTCTACCATACCTTACCTATAGACTAAAGTTGTTTTCACCCTCCCTACCCACCCTTTTGACTTTGGTTATATTCCATTTATTATTTAGGCACTTTCAATGAGGGGATTCATACCAAGTTTCAATAGTTGATTTAATATTATAGACAAAGGAATATCTTAGACCAATATGATAATGGTTTGGTAGTTGCATCCTTCATTTGTTATTTTATTTCCTTATGAGTGTTATTGATTATAAACACCTTTGGATAAATCAATGTCCCACTCCATGATACTAATTACAACTACCTTTAGGAAAGTTATTATCATTGACTTATGATATTGTTTCCTAATTATAACCACATATGGTAAAATTTGGAAAAACACATTTGCCATGCATTACCACATCACCTTGTCATTTTTGTTGCCATACTGTGCCATTGTCCAATTTGTGATCTTGCTACTACCTAGTTAGATTCCTCAAGTTTAAGGTGGAACTATAATGAATTGAGGTCCCATCTTGTGATTATTTAGACAATGTTCAATTTACATTTAGGTTTTCTCAGTCACCCTAAGCCATTCTCTCACCGTTTCATGAAATTTTTTAGTTTGAATGCCCTCACCATTTTGTAACTTTATATAGTGAACATTATGTATTAGAACTTGATACACTAATGACCACTTATATTTTTCCATGCTCTCACCATTTTATAAGTAACCATTTCTCACACATTCTCCATCTTGTGAGCCTATTCCCATATTCCTCTACAATACAATCATGTTTTTCTTCTATCCCATATTCTGGGAGAACTACATTTGGCTTGAAGTTCATGTTAGATCTTACATCCATGAAACTATGTAGGTAGTGTCCACTTGCCTAGTGCATCTGGAGTCAACTCAACTACCCCTTCCCTTTATTCTATTCCCCTATTTTATTTATTTATTTTTCATTATCTCCTATAGCCTAGGGGAAATGTTTGTCATATTGTGTGTTGATGTTTACCTATAGCCTAGGGGAAACCTTATTTTGTTTAGTTTTGTCCTCTATTTGTGCTAAAAATGTGATTAACCATTATTTGTGTTTATTTCATGTTGTTTTGATTGTTTTATTCACTTTATTTTTATTGGTGTTTTGTTGTGCTTTTTGTTTATTGATCTTTAGTATTTATATTTATTTGTTTGTTTGCCTATTTTTTTGCTTTCATTTTCATGCCTTGAATTGGTATACATGCATTCATTGGGGTGATTCCTTACACATTATACTAAGTCCATCCATATTCATATGTCAACATTGACATCATGGTTTTTATCATTGGTGCATTATTTTTAATTGTTTTTTAGATCATGTGTCAATCCTTATGAATATTTCAGCTAAGTTATCATGTTGTTTTATATCATGATGCATACCATCACATGCTATAATAAAAATCAGCTCAAGAAATATTACAAGCAATGATGTTGTAGTACTTCTCCTTGGTCACTTGAAAATTACTTAATCTATCCAACTCATTTCCCAAATATAGATTATTTAAATCATGAAATAATTTTAATCCTTGCTAGTTAGGACATGCATCTCCATAGTATAAAAATATCCAAATTCATCTTTCTCCTTTATAGTGTATTACTCTTACTTTATGAGTACATACTTAGTTCATAAGCCCCCTTTTCAAATTTTCCTTATTATTCCAAACTATCATACCAATGATTATAACTCCCTTTGGGAAAATCATTATGTTTCAATTAATCATGATGTTGATGATTATAACCACATTTGGACAAATCGTTATCTCTATCTACCTAATCAGGGCATGTTTTTAATGATTATAATTGCCTTTGGGAAAATAATTATCTCTATCTTCCCAAATGGGGCATATTTGCATTGTGCTAATGATTATAGAATATTTTGGGAAAATCATTATCTTTATCCACCCAAATGGCACATGTTTTTATTTTTCTAATGATTATAACCACCTTTGTGCAAATCATTATCTTTTTACCTTGTTATGCTAATTATTATAACCACCTTTGGGAAAATCATCCTTTTTGTTTTCCTAACTGGGGAATCTTACTATGCCATTGATTATAACTACATTTGGGCAAATGAGCCTTTTTCACCCTCTTTACCTTTTGACACCCTTATTTTCCTTCTTTCAAAGGATTAATTGTTGACCTACTTTATTGATAGCTCCCTCGAAGGGCATCCAGAGCTCATCCATCACCTATTGAGGCATAAAGAATATATGAAATTATAATTATTTGAGAATACATTACTATTTATATGGATTTTTATGCCTTACCAAATAGGGGAAAACTTTAGATATCCAATTCTAGCCACAACTAGCTTTTGACTGGATTTTAGATTGATTTCTACAAAACATTTCAAATTAAGCCTAGGAATCATTAAATGTCCAAATATCATACACATACCATTAATTAATTCTAAAAATCATGTTGAGACATCCCTATTTTTGGTATTCTATTGTACATAATAATAACCTCTCATAAATTCATCCTTAGTCACCTTGTGACTTAACAACTGGCGGTTTGACCTAAGGACCAATTAGTGGGACACTTGAATAATTCTTAAAAGAGATAAAATGTTAATCAAAATAATTGAACCAAATAAAATTATTAGCTAAATTATCCATTTTCATTAGTAAATATCTAAAAATAGAAATTCTAAAAATCAAAATATCAAGCCTTTTTATCATTGACTTTAAGAGTTATCAAACTCTTCCAAAATATCTCAAAATATCTAATTTGAGAGCCATGCCAAGTAATTGAAAAACATAATTTAATAAATTTTTTAAACTCAAATAGAGTTAGCCTCAACCCACCTAGCATTAGTTTGACCTAATTCTATGTTTAAACTCAACCTTAACTTATCTTGGGTGGGAGTTAACTTTATAGGCTATAAATACAAGGCCATACCTATTGATCAAAAAGATTTGATAGTGTAGTGTTATTATGAAATATTTTACCCATAAGATTAATCTATGACATTTTTTCATTAAAAATTCATAAGCCAACCAGATAAGCCAAGGTGCCAAGGAGAGAAGGAGCAAATAGAGATTCATTGATAAAGACTTCTTAATGCACAAAATTGAGCAAGCCACTTCAATAGGCCATTTAGAAATCCAAGTAAGGTAAAAGAATGATTTATTTTGTTTTATAGTTGTGTTTTAATTTGTATTATTATTACCTATGCTCTCTCTAGTGTCTAGGATATAGGTTTAAGTGTTTATTTTGTTATTTTGATTTTATTTTATTGGACTAACACTAGACTCACCTCCTCTATACATATTACTTGTTCACATATGCAAGTGCATGTAAATGATATATATTATAACTTGAAAAATAATACTCATAGGATTTTATTTTAATTCTTTAGAGTTATAATATATCTGATATTATAACTAATATAAAAATAGGGAAGAATAGCTAAGTATAACTCAGTTGTGCAATTTATTGAATGAGCTTGAATAGGTACTTTATTGGTATTTTCTAGATGAAGATTAGTTATATTAAATTTTTATTTACACCAAAAATTATAAAAATATTCCCATGGAAAGGTTAATTAAACTTATTATGCTAACCTATACATATCAAAAGATTTACAAATTTGAGTGTTTATAAGGCAAAGGCATTTGCATTCGATCTAAGATAATAACATCGACATTACTATCCAAGTATAAATGTAACTATCTAGATGATGGTGTTGTAATAAAAATAATTGAGAGAGATGGGGGTGAATTAGTGTCTTAAAACCATTTATTCAATTCCACTTAAGCATACATTAACCATTCATACAAGTATGAACATCTAGAAAAATATATGCAACCATACACGATCCTAAAATAAGATAACACATTATATATGTGTGAAAAACTCAAGGGGATGAAAACCAAATAATATATAAAAATGGAATAAAATCCTATAAGATAAAAAACCAATCTTTATTTAATCACCAACTCCACATGGAGCACCAACCCTAACTAGTCAAGCACCCACTGAACTAGGCTTTAGCAAGCACCAACTTGTAAGGAGGCACTAATCCCCTAGATGAATCAACACCAACTCAGCCAATTGATTTATTTTATCACATTAATAACACTATATTTCTAAACCAATATATTATGACCATTTATTCATCTCTTCACACTCTCTAACCCTCTAAAATTTTATTCTAGGCTTCTTTGCTCAAATAGGTCTCTTCAAGACTAATTAGGTCATATGACCTTGATCTTCATATGAAGACACACTAAAAAATTTTAATTATAGATATTATACAATAATTTTATTATATACAAGACATAATTATTCTCAAATATGTATTATTTCATTCACTTACCCCCACTCCCTCTAATAGGCTTAAAACTACCTTGTGTATATACCATTCAATGTTCATATACCACTTATCTAGATACTCACCCTTAACCTATTAGGTCAAACATGTAATAAGTCTTATTAAATATCTTAAACATTATTAAAAACAATATTTAGTCCCTTTTTGTCTATCATAACTATATTATATCTCATTTCACTTTTAGTTCTCATGGAGACGTAATTTGATTAGGTCTACTTTAGGACATGTTACTCTTTGCCTTTCTTAGAACACTTTAAAAACTAATAAATGGTATGAAAATATCATATAATAATAAAATATATTATCAATGATGTATTATAGTCTTAAAAATATATTTTAAAACAAATCACTACTTGAAACCCCTCATTAGTACTCATTCCTATTAGACCTATGTACACCAAAAATCTACCTTGTAATAATGAAGCTCAATCTTACTTAAGACACTAAAAATGATAAAAAAAATCATATATAGAGTATATATGACATAATTATCATTACCATATGATTTAAACACTTTAAATTAAAGCAAAAATTCTTAAACTCATCTCTTTAGTATGCTTACTCAGAATTTCTAAGACTGCCAAAAATCTAGTCATGAAACTTCTTGACATATAACACCTAAAAGGATACTTTAAATGATTATAAATACATTAAAAATATTATAAAAAATATTTATAATAAAAAATATCACAAAAACTATAATATATAATATCAAACATTGGTCTTGTAGACCAATCTTTTAACCTTATCTCACATAATCTTACATGAACCAGATAATCCATTTGACATCAAATTTTCAACCTCTTACACTAAATTTAAATATTTTAAAAAGAATTAATATTAATTTAAAGTCACAAAAAAAAAAACCATATGCATTATATATTTCAACTCAGGGCATATAGCCTTAAACTCATCACTACAACTTGCTTACTCAGAACTTCTAGTTTACCTTAAAGCATAATCATGGTGACATTGACCTTAAACATTTGTATGACAAATTTCAAAGAATTATTATGAAATTATATTATCCCTTGACGTATTTATAATATAATTAAATACAAACATCACATCGTCTAGTGGCAACTATTGGTCTTATAGACTAGTTTGTTGACCTCACTGAGTCAGATAAGTCATTTTGGCTTCATCATTTTCACCACTATACCTGAATTCCAAGATTTATAAAAAAGAATAAATAATACACACCAATACCAAAAAAAAATCATGCACTTGTTTTCATCACTCTATCATGATAACACATTTTTATTCATCTTTTCACTATTACCTAGGTTTTTTACCGTTTTCACCATTTGACCTATTAGTGATTAGCTAACTTAGATGATCAATTTAACACAATTGAGGGATAAAAAATTTATAGAAACATTTATGGAAATAAAAAATTATTATATACCTTCTTCTTCCATCTATTTTCTTATTATGTCAAGTTCAGCTTTTGACTTCTATAGTAACTTCTTCAAAAAAAATCTTATAACTCAACATTTTTTCTCTCCTATCTCTAACCAATACCACCTAGAAGTACCTAGGATATTAAAATCTAATATAAAATATATTACATGAACATACAAATAATTTTTTTTCACTTTTTATCAACATATTCAACATCAAGTCCTTATTGGGGTTATCAGAGGGTTTAAAACTATTTTCATTATTAACAATCATTCATATAGTATAACCCCTTAATACAAAAAATAATGCCTAAAATTTTGATCTAGGACCCTTCCACATCTTCCATGAATATCTCAGGTTACCATTTAAAGGTTTGATGAGATAATGAGTATAAGAAAATCCTTTTCAGGTTGAGAACCCTTCATTTTGTGCACTCGAGAGACCTCAAAACAACTTGTCATGCCTTGTCCTTCAAACTATGACCTAAAATGGCATGAAAAAATATAATCCACCTCTGAAAATTCTTAAAAAATTTCAAACACCATGAAATCTTATCATGCCCCTCATTATGCTATACTCTCTCTCTCTCTCTCTCTCTCTCTCTCTCTCTCTCTCTCTCTCTCTCTCTCTCTCTCTCTCTCTCTCTCTCTCTCTCTCTCTCTCTCTCTGCTCTCTTAGACCTTGACCTAAAAACCACATTAGACCTTAAAACTGACCTTCATGCCTCTTTCCATGAATTCTCCACCTTAATCACATACTAAAAAAACATATCTCATGCTTAATAAATGACATACATCCTTCACATGTTTTTATAATAGATCATGATACTTTATTAGGCAAGACAAGGTCTATAAGTGGTCTAGTTATAGAGTTGATTTGAAGGTCTTACCCATATAGGATCACCTTGAAACTCACATGAGTGATAATATGCCTCATATGCATGCTCAAGCAACCTTATACAACCACTCATGCCTATGTTAATTAATTTCACCAATCCATCATGCTCATACCTTCTCATAAGGTCTTTTCATGTCATGATTAGGCCTAGGCTACTTAATCATGTGGCCTCAAAAGCCTGATACCTATACATTTGTCAACAATGGAAATAAGACACAAACATTCATAAACACTATAATATTATATTTCACACTAAATTCCTTCAATTATTATAACATTGTCACAACACATACTAAAAATTGGTCTTGCTCACAACAACACTCTTTGTAGACCCACTTTTCATCATACCTTCATAATAACCTTTAATGACAACACTGAAAATATCAAGCTGACCTAAACCTTGACATCAACCAAAAGAAAAGACATTAGTATCCTTAATATTCTCTCTTTCCTTTAAATTATCTTTTGTCACATGACTCACTCTAAAACTATTCATGTCATGACATTAATGACAACTACAAACTCACCTTGTCACATACCTCAATTATCACTCACCATGCATCTTCAGAAGATGCACCCTTTTGACATCAATGACAATAACATGCCAATAGATCAATGAAGTATATATATCATAATTCAAGCATAATGTGGGATACATATGATTTAGGTAATAAAAATATCAATGTCAGACTACAAGATAACAATTTAAGCTTAGTTGATGGGTAAGGCAAACCTATCATCTCTAAGGAAGATATAAAACTTAAGGGTTGATAATTGAGTGATATTTTTCAAGTGAAAAAGACTATTTTAACATATAAATCTAGAATTAAGCATATACATCCCCCCATAAAAATAAATTAATTAATATAGTAATTCATAAGGATGAAATTATTAGTTTAAAGGAAATAAATATGTATCTTTGTGTGTAAAACATACCTTGATTTGATCTAGCCATATTTAAATTTTATGTTAGTGTATGAGCTACAACCATGAGCATGTTACATGTGTAATTAGTATATATAATATGAAAATGAATAATTGAAATTTACATAAAAGAAAAGAAAGTAAGGAAGGAGTACACCTATGTGTTGATGTAACCATGTTTCCCCTTGATAGTTTACTTTGGTAAAGATGATTCCTAGTTGAAGAATTGGAGAGAGGTTCATAACTAAACCTTAAATATGTGAATAGGGTAATTATATGGTGATCATTCCCCTAATTTTATATAAGGGTGATTTTTCCAAGTCCATTGAGAGTTCAAAATCTCAATCGTACAACTCAAATGTAATATAATCTAGCCAATATTTCTTGAGTCAAATGATGTAACCATATAAACTCATAATAATATAAGTAGTGCCAAGTCCATTGAGATAAAAAAAAATCTTGATCTCACTAATCAAGGAAGCCAACTACTACAAAAAATAAAATCTCAAATGATGCATCTTGGTATAGTTAGTGCATGAATATTGGTATAATGTAAATAATGTATATGTATTTGATACCTTTACATTGTATATGCACATCAAAAGTGTCTAGATATGAATTATATATGAACATGTAACCTATGATCTATAGAATATGTATCAAATATCTAAATAAATCATTCCCTAATCTATGCTAGATGCATAGAATTTTGTCCCAATGTATATCTAAATCATGTAGAATAAATAAAATTTTGCCAATTATATTAATTGTATGTGGATTCATGTCTCTATGACATGCCCCCATTGATATTCCCCATTTTGAGGTAAGGGGAATGAAAAAGTGATAGTCACCTTATCTTAAAGGGATAATATGACTATGATATATCTGTGTGAATCATGTAGTAAATAAACATATCATAGTGTCATTTCCAACTAGAATATTAATTAACCTCACAAAATTCATATATAAAAATAACTAAGATGAATGATGGGGATCATATAAACCTATATAATATTAAAATTTCAAAATAAGATCAAAAACACACATGAGATTACTCAAAAGTCAAGCAAAGAGGGGTATAAGGAGACTAAAAACAAGGGGCATGTTCAAATTATAGACACTCAAGAGGAGGAAATATAAAAATGTACACACACTAAATAAGAAAGTAATACTCAAGTCACCATGGCCAAAAATCAAGGAACATGTTAAAATATTATATAATAAATAAAAAGAAGCAAAGAATAAATAATCTCAAGTAATCCATATGAATAGATGTAGTAAATGAAATAAAAACTAGGATAAACATGTCATAAATTCCATGCATACATATGTTAGCAAAAATGTTATTTATAATATCATATTAAAGTAAACTATGTAAGATAGTAACATGAGTATATGCATTTTTAAATGTCAGTATATAAGCTCCAATGGAAATGATCATAAAATAATAGAACATGTGTCAATCATGATCATATAAAAGCAAGATGCGTCCAAGATAGTGTGTCACATAGGAATGAGAAAGGTCCAATATTTGCATGCATATGTATCATGGAACTAATGTATGCCTATATCACACTCAAGTACCCATGAAACATGTGCTTGTAAATAAATTATATGATATCTACTAACATAAAAAAAAGATATGTAGGAAGATAATAAACATGTGGAATGCTAAATATTTTCATGTTTTTGATTTAATTGAATGTTTTTGTGTTTTCTTAAGTATTTGATTTATTTGATTTTTTAATATTTGTATGTTTGATTTTTTTTGAATGATTATTGAATGTTATATCTACAATTAAAATTTTTACTAGAATCCAAGAATCTCATCAAGGAGATTCCCCTATGAGGGCCCTATATCATGTGTGCCATGTTCATATGCCACCTAATCAATACCATCAAGATCATACGAGTCTTATGTATTATTAGTATCATAATCATAAATTTAATAAGTAGAATAGGAGAGAGTTAACTTCTTAGGCTATTCTTGAACTTATGATATACAATTTTGATCATCTTATTTTTTTATCTAGATAGGAAAAATGAATTGCTCCATACTATGTGTTGGCCTTTTTGATTTCTTCTTTTTAATATGGAATGTGCCTGGTGCCTCTATAAATATGCCATTATTTATATTTATTTGTATACTATCTAAATATATGCTTATTATATGTTGATTTTGATTTAAAGATGATCCTTATTTGGAAAAGGATGTAACCTTGCCTTCATGATAAAACAATATGGAACCTTTGTTTTTATCAACCATTGATCCTATTAATTGTACCCATGATTTTCCAAGAAAAACATTATACACACTTAGATTAGGTATGACATAAAAATTAAGAGAATGCTAATTTGAATAAAATGAAACTCTTAACTAAATTGTTACCATAGTTATTTCAATTTCCTTAGTTTAATCCATTTATTGAAACTTATTTCCAATAGAGCTAAGAAATTAGATGGAACAAAAAATTGTATCTAGATAGTTCATAGCCTTGATATATATAAATTGCTTTCCATCTATGTGAAAAGTGATAGTGAAAGAGTCCTAATATAAGGAAAGGCTTTTAATTTTCACCTTTTTAACCACATTTAGAACTTTAGTTTTTTCACGTGTCTCTTGATTTTTGATCTCTTTTATTATAAATCCTACTTTCATAATTATTATTTGATTCCATTAAAAAAAAATTCTAATTGATCTTTTTGTAACATTAACTTTTATAATTTTTCATTTTCATCTTGTGCCTTTTGTAATTTTTATTTTTCATCTTTATTTTTTGGTAATATTTCTTATTATAACTTTCCATTTTGAATATTTTCTTTCTCTAATTTTTTACTTGTAATTATTTTTTATTTGAATTAATGTTTTGTACCCATACTTGTTTTTTTTTTACATTTGTGTTGTAGGAAATTCACTCATAATATGAGTCAGTGGTTTGATTGATGTATCAATTATAGGATCACTACTATGAATTACCTTGTGTATGTTTCTCTTCAAATCCAAACAATAATCCATATGATGTCCATGCATTCTATAATATGCACAATAGTATTTTTATCTTCTTAGAAGATGTGGACGGCATAGTTTAATCAACCTATTTCTAAGAATTTCCCTTAGAATCTAACTTAAAATCTTATTATCCTTTTGTATACATTATGAATCACTTGTTATATATTAATTCCCTTTTAACTTCTTATTTTGATATGAAACCTTATTGGGAAAAAAAAATACTAGATGAAGATGCAAACTCGTGATTAACACTAGAATATTTTGGATTCTTTGTAGACATGCCTTGATTTTCAATGATGTGATCTCTAAAACCAAATAATGATTTTACTTTTTAAATATTTCATGATTCATCCCATAGTAATAATTTAATTTTTTTTGTTATTTTCAAGCACAAATCCTAGGCACCTTGGAATGAATATGCATACACACACTATCTAGAGGATATGTGAGAAGTGGAGGGGCTTGAGAAATTGTATATTGGTTACTTTATTTTATCACTATAGGAATAACTACCTTACCCCTTGTATTAGTCATAACATAGATCTAATTAGAGGTATGATAGATATCACCATCCTTAGGGTTAGGAGGAAGAAGAGTTTAATTTTTATCCATTTAAATTTTTCCAAAGAAAAATATGAGAATTGGAAAATAGAGACTAAAACATTATGTAAAATATTCCAACATGATATGAAAAATTATAATTTAATAATTTTTATAATCTAAAACCCTAGAAGGATAAAAAAACTAACATAAGCTAGGTTTGATACAATAAGGATGTCTAAATTATATGATATTGGTTGGGTATTTTGGAAGTTTGAGAAAGGTTTTTAAGGAAAAATATAAAATAAGACAAATAAAAAAATTAGGGAAAAAAAGTATCCCTTGTGCATTGTATGTAAAGATGTACTAAAATTAGAAAATTGATGATTTGAAAATAGTACATAATTTGAAAAATAAAAATAAGTTTATAATTATAACAACACGAATATTAATAACCTATGAAGAGTTTGAAAATTAAGCTATTATGAATAAGAAATTAGATAAACAATGTGGAATGTTTAACAAGCAAAATCATAGAATATTCCTAATAAAATATCAATAACTGAGATAAATTAGTTATATATTTAATATATTAGAGAGAGGGTTTTGAATAAAATATGAATATGGAAGAAACCCATAAATTAATTATAAAATAGGTATAAAATTCAAAATTTATGTCAATAATTAAAAAAATTAGTAAATTGTAGAAAAAAAAGTGAGTAAAAAAGAGGGTTTTAAGTATACCAACTAAATTATAAGAAACCTTTGAGGAATTTTAAAATGGAGCTATTTATTGGGAGAAGAAATCAATTAGTATATCTACGCAGGATATTCTTCAGATATTTTGCTTTATGTATTCAGTGGTTGGCTATATGTATTTTGTCTTATCCTTCACAAATTATACTAGACTAGAAGATGAATACTCTCCTCTTTTGGTTCCAAAGTACAAGAATAATGTGAACAATAAAAGACTTTAAATGACTATATATATGTATACTTATATGAAGAAAAGAATTCAACCTTTTTTGAGATAAATATAGACTATTAGGTTATGATTACCTATTTTATTTCTTATTTTGTTCCGTGAATGCACTTTCATGGTTAATTTTTGGCTTATTTTAGTCTAAAGTTTATTTTGAATGCTCTATAAATGTTAATGAAGTACTGGTTATTATTAATACCTATCTAATGCATGATAATTTATCATTGTTATGGTTATGTTTTCTTTTTTGAATATGTATTCTCTGCACTATCCTATGCACTTGAGTAAAACTTAGCTATCCTCATCATTAGTGTATTCATATACTTTAAGAACCTCTAATAAAAATGGCTTGGTGAGTGTCGAAACACTCCTTCTAGTGGAAACTATGCTAAGATGGTTATTAGGATAGATAGACATTAAGACATGGTTAGACCAAAAAGTATGGAATTTTATAGAAGAAGAATCTAAATGGATTGGTCTGAATACAAGTAAAATTATCCAAGAACACATCTTTGGGGAGATATACAAAAAAAATTGGTGTAAATTGCCTGAACTGATAGCTAATTGGTTGAGAATATTTGAATACTATTGCTTTAATCCTAGAATGAAATAAACAATTACCTAAATTGAAGAAAAGATAGACCAGTTGTAGAAACTAGAAACCTACTAGATGAGAGAAATAGACTATTGGGTTGTTATCACCATAAATGGATACATCACTGAGTTTTTAGTATAAGGATATATATAAAATTCAAAGCTATGTAGGACATATTTATTCAAGGAATTAGAGGATTTTTTTGCAGTGACTACCTCTCCTTATGAATATGTTGGTGTAGGATGGAATACACAGGTTATTACTCAAGCATTAGTCAATAAATCCATGATTATGTATAAATAACTAAACAAAAAAATCTAACCTATTCATGTGGGGTTTGATAATGATAATGAAGAAAGAATTTAAATAAATAAATACTAATTACCTTCCAAAATTTATTCTACTACCCAAGAGTGGCTCCAAGTGTGTTCTCCCCTTGATCTAGAATTCTAGTCTTTATCAACAATTATTTATTCGCTCCTCCATTTCCTCAAGAACTCTATGCATAACCTAGAATCAATATAAGAAATATAAAAATTTGTCTATCAAATAAAGATTACCCAAATTCATATAACACAATAATCAAAACACAAATGGCTTGTGGAGAGATTTTAGCATTATAAATCTACACAATTTAATCTTAAGAAATGTGAGCGAGAGGCCTCCTATTTATTGATTTTTGAAATTGATCAGAATGAAATGTGACCATCCATCTTGAGATCAAGATGTGTGGCCAAGAATACATTTAATTTTAGAAGCTACAATAAATAAATTCCTTCATAATTATTTGGGGGAAAGGGACATTAATTAGGCATGGGTGCCCATAATTCAAATATTTTATGCATTTATAGATTATGGATGGTACCCCATTGATGATGTCACTAGGTGATGCATATATTTGGAATCAATTTCCAAAATTTAAATAATCAATAACCTCCATGGAAAATCCACTTAAGCTCTTGATTTTAATTAATTAGACTTAAACAAGATTGATCAATACTTGTGCAATATTTTGGAAATCAAACCTGAATTAATCAAAATGGTCAAAAAGTCATATTACTGGGTCATAATTTGACTCAAGAAAAATTGGAAGATGATGTTAAATAAGTTATAACCATATTCCCATTTAGGATGTTACCAACACAAAATAAAAAAGGTACATGATGTGTACTAATAAATTAGAATAAAAGAGTGATCCAAAGTACAAAAAGGCAAAACCATCATTTTAACTTAAAATGAATTAATCAAAGTTAGGAATCACATAAAATGAAATGCCCTATTTAGGGATATATTGGCCTAAATAAGCACTTGTATATGACAAACTTGAACCATTTAGTGCATTTTTAGTGATTTTGACCTAAATTGTGCATTTAAGTGTAATTCAAGTAAGATTGATAACCTCAACACAAATAGTGTTAAGAATTAGATGTCTATGTTTTAACCCTATTTGAGAAAGAATAGTGAGACATTTAGGCAAAGCAACATATTTTCAAAGAAAAGATTTGTCAATAAAAAATGGAAATGATCCATGATGCCCCCTTGAGAGGACATACTATGATGAAAGAGAGAGATGGACTCTCTAAAAGAGAGGGGAAGTGAGAGATTAACCTATGAAATAGATCACATATAGATGAGCTAATGCTTTCATGTGTGGTTACCATCAATGGTTAAAAAATAATTAGAGGTATTATATGCCCTAAGAATGGGGGAATGAGAAAGATTTAATCCAAACATATAAGTGACACATTTTGAACACACCCAATTTAAGAGTTCAAGTTGCGTGCTTATGGCATGGATCAATCCCAAGACAAGTTGCACACTAAAACATTTCTATCATGGGAAAAAGTGTGGAGAAATTAGAATTAGAGGAAAAGGAGAACATGGGATCCAAAGAGATGATAGTAAGAAATATCCTAGTAGAGTATATTTGATCATGATAAGATAATTTTTCCCCAATAGGGATAATTTTAATTATTGATAAAGACTAAATAATGGCTTTCCCCTATAGGGTTTATTTAGATTTGTTAACTGGTTCACATGTTGTGCCCTAGCATGGGAAAATTGACAAGTAATTATCTCAAGGATATAATATAATGCATAGATTAAATATGAGTGGTCGTAAACATAGATGTGATGGTGGAATGACTTTGAAAAATCCATAAAAAACCATGCATATGAGAAATCACAAAGGGATAAAAGAGATGAAAAGAAGAATGAAGATTATCAAGATGACCTAAGATACATCATGTATCCAAGTTTTTCCTACATAGTTTAAATGGACCTCAAGCCAATGTAGTTCACCCAATATTCAAAGAGAATGAAATGAGGGATGATGAAAATTAACCAAGAATTGATTAGAATCATAATGTATGCTAAGATATGCACATCTAAGCATAGAGTCAGGTGTTAAACCTATTAATCCTAGTTTATGCATAGTGATCTTGAGATCTATTCATTAGAGTTGTGTTGATATGAAAACTTGAGTCTAGAGCAGAAAGTGATTGCTATAAGAAAATAAATTAAGCATCATAAGTATGAATAACTCATAATTACATGGTATTTCAAGTTTTTAGAGCTGATTCAAATGTGAATACTTGTAGCTAAGGATAATGGTAAACAATGACCAAAACCAGAGTTACAACTATTTATATTTAAATAAAAAAGCAAAGACAAAGAAAAAGATAAACATAAATGATTCCAAATAAAAATCAAGATGTGAACAATCAAGGCTTAAGTAGGAATAAAAATGTTTAAAAACAAAAAGTAAGAACATCTTAAAAACATGAGATAAAGATATAAATAATCAAGATCCATGTGGATCATCAAGATGATCTTAAAAATAAAATAAAAGAGCAAAAACATATAGGGAAACAAAAGACCAAGGTGAGACAAGAAGTAATAAAAGGATAAAATAATAAGAAATAAATTAAGAGGTGTGAAAGTGCAAAAAAACACTAAGAAAAAACAACAAAACACCAATAAAACCCCAAATAAATACACACAAATAAAAACCAAGTTAGTGCAGTTTAAAAAAATAATTATTCATGTATGTGTGGTAGAGGCATTTATTTCCACCACAATGTAATGAAGAAAAAGGACAAAAAAGTTAATCTCTAATTAAAGAGGAACATTGATAGAAGAAATGGGGGAAGAGAAGAAAAACAAGGGGTTGGCTGAGCTGAATCTAGATATACAAGACAAGTGGATGTTGCTTACATAGTTACATGTATGCATGTTCCAACATGAACTTTAGCATAAATTTAGTTCTCCCAAGAAGTGGGATAAAATACATGATGATTATTAGAAACATATTATTAATGTTGTAGAATAAAAGGGAAGACTTGATAAATGATATTGGTCTTACAAAATGGCAAGTTGGTGGGACAAGATGACTTACAAAATGGCAAGCCAACGTGACTTACTTTACTTGTAAAATAGAAAGAGCATGACATGCTAAGATGAAAGAGAATAATCTTTAAAAATGGAAATATCATGGGACAAGATGACTCATATAGTGGAAATTTAGTACGATAAAATGCTTTTAAAATGGAAAAAACATGAGGATCAAAATGTACAAATGAATAACTAAGATGACTATAATGACAAATGATAACAAATTGGTGAGAGTGAGGATCCTGAAAAGATAACAATGTTCATCAAAGAGCAGTAAATGTAATATAAAATAGTGTGTACCATGAAAATCAATCTAAAGAACAATGTGATAGGAAAATAACCTAAGCTGAAAAGGTATTCTTGTTCACTCGTCTATATAAGAAGATGAAAAATACTATCCTAGCTGAACTAATTTTTAGAACTAAAATTGAAGGTTTTCATAATGCTAATGAGACATAATCAGGATCATAATTGGTCGAGGGACAAAGGTGTTTGGGTTACAATAAGCCTTAGATATAAAAAAAGAATAGGGTTTTTGAGGAGAATGGTTTAAACAATATGGTTCTCAAAGAGAATGGTCCAAGGTTGGATAACATGCATTCTTAGTACCAATGATAAAAAAAAATTACTGTACAGAGTCATGAAAGGAATAGGGCTCATGTGAGAGTGACCTAAGTATTATAAAATGGTAGGATAAAATTACTTCAGCACAATTTGCCCCCAAGTAATGGGTCTTGTAGACAATTGTTTAAAGTTTTTCATGTGTATAACCTCTTAAGGTACATGATGCTCATGGGCTCTATAATTTCTTCACCATTCAATTTATCCAATTAATATGCCCCTGATCCATAGTTTGTCATGGTAATAAATGATCCCAACTAATCAAGTTGAAGCTAAACTTTTTTCTTGTATTCAACATTTGTGTTCTTTTGGTTTTATTTTAATACCAAATCACTAATCTCAAACTCCCAAGGGAGAATGCACTTGATGTAGATTATTTACAATCTATTTTGATAGGCCTACAAGTTTTCTAGGGCATCCAAATGCTTGGCATCAAGAGGTTATAGTTTTTGCAGCCTTGAGACTTTGTAGTCCTCATCATATTCAATATGCTCCAGTGATACTCACAATAATGGTAGCTCAATCTCAATCAGGATAATAGCTTTTGTGCCATAGACAATGGAGTATAGAGTGGCTCCTTTTGGGGTGTGATGACTAGTTGTATAAGCCCAGAGGGTAGGAAAGATTTTTGAGTGCCAATTATGGCCAATATCATTAAAAATATTATTTAAAATGGATACAATGGTTTTATTTGATGAATCATATTATCTATTGCCTTGTAGGTTATATGTAGTTGATTTATTTTTTTGGATATTGAATTTTTCACAAAGATATTTTACATATTAGTTTACAAAAGATCTACCATTATCAAATATAAGGTGAGCTAGGATGCCATATTGATAGGTGATATGATAATGGATGAATTTGGATATCTACTTCTCAATTCCATAAGTGACAAGAATGGTCTTAATCCACTTATTAAAATACTCAATAGTAGCTAGGATATGTTTATGGCCATTTGAAGATGTTAGGTTTATTTTCTTGATGAGATCGAGGCCCCATGTTGAGAATGACTAAGGTGTTATGATTAGCTATAGCGATAAATAAGTTGTGTATCAAATTTCCATGTTGATGAAAAGGAACACACTTATTTACATAATTATAAGCATTAGTCTCCATTTTTGGCCAGTAATAGCCTATTCTAAGGAACTCCTTTATTGAGACTACACTGTTGGTGTTAGCCCCACACATTCCTTCATGACCTCCCTCAGCACTTGCCTAGATTTTCCTAAAGATAAACAATAAATAATATTTCCATCATAGACTTTATGATAAATCATGATTTTAAGGAGGTTATAACATGATAAATTATGATGGAATAATTTCTTCTGATTATTGGATGGGTTGGCTGGGAAAGCATGGTCATGGAAGTAGTTATAAAAATATTGTAATCAAGGTAATTCAAGTGGGGGATTGGGATCAACAATGGAGCATACCCTTTATGAATCTAATATAATATGTGAAAGCTAAAGAAGGATTTCAATTAGAAACTGATACTCTTTAGCATCACCATCAATCTATATCATGGAACTAATCATTGCCATTGCATCATCTAATCTATTGTTGGCTCTCAGAATTTATTCAAACTATAGAGATTTAAAATGACCTTTGAGATTATCAACAATTTTCTTCTAAGGAACAAGCTTTTCATCTCTAGTTTGATACTGATTAGTGGTCTAATTGATAATTAATTAGGAATAACCATAAACTTTTAATCTTTGAATATCCTAATGTATATCAAGGTTAAGCCCTATAATTAATGCCTCATACATAGCCATATTATTTGTACAATTAAATTATATATGATTTTTTTTAAAATTAGATCCTTATGGGGTGTAAACAACAATATGCTAGATTTAGATCCATGAGATGTAAAGGAACCATCAAAATATAACTTTCATTATTTAGGTTCTTGTGATGCTTGTTCTAATGCCATAATAGAATCATCTAGAAAGTTGAATTTTAGTGGTTAAGTATCCATGATAGGGGCATCTACAAGTTGATCAGAAATAACCTACCCCTTAATAAATTTTTGATTGTGATATATAATTTGAAATTAACTTAGTATCATAACCCATTTAACCATGCATCCTTGAATATATACTTTAGAAAAGAAGAATTTGAGAGGGTCCACCTTAGCGATGATAATAGTTTTGTTGTTTAGCATATAATGTCACAATTTTTGGGTAGAAAACACCATAGCTAAACATGCCTTCTCAATAGTCACATGATTATGTTCATAATCCACTAGAGTGTGGATTAAATAATATACTACATGTTCTTTACCATGATCATCATGTTGGGCCAAAATTACCCCCAATGCATGCTTTGTTGCTGATATGTAAAGAAGTAGTGGTCATCTAGGTGTTAGTGATCTCAAGACTAATGAATTGGCCAAATATGTCTTGAGTTTCTTAAATTCTATCTGATAGTATTCATCCCATTAAAATCTGATCCCTTTCTTAAGGATATGGGTAAATGGGTGGTACTTATTTGTCGGTTAAGAAATGAACTTGCATATAGATTAGATCTTTCCTTACAAGCTTTGCATCTATTTAAGATTTTTTAATGGAGGCATTTCCATAATGTCCTTGACCTTGGTAGGGCCTACTTCAATCCTTCTTTTTGATACAATAAAACCTATCAATTTCCCTAAAGTGACCCCAAAGACACACTTCTTAAGATTTAAGCAAAATTTATATTCATAAAACCTCTCAAAGACTCTTCATAGAACATCATGATGTCTAACTCTTGTTCTTGATTTTACTAGTATATCATCAACATAAATCTTAATAATATCATCTATAATGTCATGGAATATGATAGTCATAACATGTTGATATGTAGCTCTAATGTTATTCAATCCAAATGGCATGACTTGGTAACAAAATGTTCCCCATAGAGCAAGAACGTAGTCTTGTGTTGATATTCTTGGGATATCTTGATCTAATTGTATCTAAAAAATCTATATATTAAGTACAACATCTCATACCTAGTATTCAAGTTGATAATCATGTTGATGTTGGGTAGAATAAAATAATCTTTAGGGAATGCTTTGTTGATATCTCTAAAATCAGTAAAAATGTGTATAACTAGGGTCTTTCTATTCACTAGGACTATGTTTGAGATCCATTCAGATTAATTTAGTGGCCTAACAAAAACTACTCCTAGAAATTTTTCTAGTTCTACTTTAACCAATAGGGAGATGTGTGGATGCATCTTTCTCAATTTCTACTTGACTAGTTTAACATCAGGATGGACAAGGCGTGCATAACCAAATCTGGGTCCAAGCCTGGCATGTCAGAGTATGCCCATGAAAAGATGTAAATATAATCCCTTAGGAGGGATATAATTTATTTATATTATACTTTAGTAAGGGAAGCTCCAAGATAAATAATTTTGGGATCCTTATAGGTTACCAAGTTTACTTTTGTCATGTTTTTCACAAGGAGTGTGGATTCATATTCTAGAATTGTAGGAAAGGTTTGATCATGATGATCTTATTATACTACATCTTCTTGTTGTTCCTCCCAAATTTATAGATTCCATCATCTCAATTAAAATCCAAGTAGTAAAAACCTCTCAAAACTCAAGAATAATATGCTCAAACATTTGTTGTTATTTTGAAGAGATGCTTATACTAGATATAAAACTTGGGATAGATGGACCTTATGTGTCTTAAGGGGATGAAATTTTTTTATCAATTGAGAGTACATGAAATAGGTTTTCACTTAAAGGCTTGTCTTTTTCTTTACTTTTTCCCTAATCGATGAGTGCCTCAAATAGGTTTTCACTTGAAAATCTTGATGTTTCATCTTTATTTTGACCAAAAAAGTTTACTTTCTCTCCAAATTAGGTATAAGGATCTAATGAAAAATTAAATCCTTGTTTGTGATCACCAATGGTAAATCCATCTCTTAGGCCCATGTATTCTATGACTGATTCTTCATTTTGAAACTCATGAAGCTGTATGACCAAAAATAATTGGTCTCAATCAATAATTTTTATGATTGAAATTTTTAGGATGGGAAGGTCCAATAGTTAATGTTAGAATGGAATTAGAATCAAATAGGTATATTTCAACAAGCTCATAAAAAAATTCTATAATGGGACGTTGTGTCACTTCTAGGAGTCTCATTACTAGTCAATTCAGAAGAATATCTATATAAAGTTATGAGGTCACCCTAAAATGGTATAAATCTAAGACCACTTAGTGTATTTTTATTTATTTTTACCTAAATTGTTCATTTGAGTGTAATTCAATTAAGATTGATAATTTCAACATAAATAGTTTTAGGAATTATATGCCTATAGTTGGTTTTGGATAAGGCCATGGTGCCTACTTTAGGCAATATGGAGTAGTTGATTTGGGTGTATGGGGGTGTGTGAATCATGATGGTGAATGATGGTTAGATGAGTAAGAAAGTTTTGAACTTGAATCCATAATGGAGACATGAGAAGAGTCAAAAGAAAATTCTAGATTTAGAATGAGAACTATGACAATAAAATAGATGGAATAAATAGAAATATACTTAGGTAGCTATGAGAAGAGGTAAGAGTAATATTATATTAGATTATTAATGAGTATGAATACATGATGAGGGAGAGTATGAATGTTGCTTGATAGAGTGACGTGATAAAGAATGAGATGATCGAAGAAGGAGAGAATAGTTTATAAGTAGATGATAGATATAGTGCATAACTACAAGAATGGGTATTTTTAGAATAATAATAATTAATCAAAGAAATAAAACACAATAATAGGTTAAAAATAGGTTCAATAAAAATAGAATAAGAATAATTCATAAGATAGAACCATTCACTAGATGAGCACACATCCCCATAGCCCAATATTTTATATTCTATTAGAAGTTTTTATCTAGGTGGATAAGAAGGTAATAGTTGGGAAGGACCATTTTAAGATAACATGAATCATTAGGGCACCAAAATTAAAATAAGATTAATTATAAAGGATTTGAAGGCCATAGGGCTTGTTGAAACTAAGTAAAGAGAAGAAAGAAGTGAAAAAAAACAAAGTGCATAGAGTAGCATGAAGGCAGGATCACCCAGAATACAACCTCCTCTGGTAACAACTATATTAGATTCCATTCACACTAGTTTACACAATGGGTCATCAAGGAGTATTCATAAATATATAAATCCATTAGTGCCCAAAATTGCACTAAAGCAATTGAGACCTTGTCAAGTATGAATGCTTGATTTGTTAGCCCACTTCTTATTTTTAAGTGTTCATCAGAGGTTAAATGTCCTATTAATTTGATCTTTACTAGCCCTTGGTCTATAAAAAGCTAATTTGAATTCATGTCTGATCACTTTAAGGTCTTTTGTCCTGATTTCTATAGCTTATAATCTATAATTTAAAATCAAATTCGGTAGGAGAAAATTTAAGTGGGAACATTTTAAATATGCCATGGACCTAGTTTATTTTATACTAAAATTTGGACATGTTTATTGGTATGACTGAACCTTAGTCTAAAAATCCATAATGGGTCCCTTTTATATCCACTAATGCTTGGTCACTTTTGTTTATTAACATGGTCTGAATGATGTTGAGTCCTTTTGTTTTAAACTGAGCTTAGAGTCCTAAAGTCTACATCATATTTATTAATGTCCCAAAAATTTAGGCTAATTATTTTTATACTAAGTGCTTTATGTACCAAGCTATGACTTAATTATTTATTATGTTAAATTTGAGCCAATCACATCTAACCTAGTAGATCATAATCAAGTGGTACACATTAACACATAACAAGATGATCTAATGGTTTGTGATCAATGTTGAATAGTCAAAGGGACTCAGGACAAGTGTGGATGTGCCAAGTTTTAAGATCATGGAGCATGATTTAAATCTCATAACACAAATCTAAATAAACCAGACCATCATCAAGATGTCATGAAAAAATGGACTAGTCAATTTACTTATGTATTTTATAATTTTTCCTAGAAAGATTCTCATGGTCAAAGGATCACATAAAATCAATATTTTAGATGCCATGAACATATTTTACAAATTTGGTGGCTTCATGCTTTTTATATCTCAAGATTCAATCCTTTAAATTTGAACAAGTAGTGTGACGGTCTCATGGACATCATTGACGATCATGTAGATGTCAAAGTAAAGATTAATAATTAATTGTTTGGTTTTTAAAGTGTGATGGTCACATGGACATCATTGACGATCACATAGATGTCATTGATAGTCATGTGGATGTAAAAATAAATATTTGTAATTATCCATTGGGATTCAAAGATTGATGGTCACATGGATGTCAATGATAGTCATGCATATGTCAAATTATGGGCACATGGATGTTAAATTTAAGCCAATAGATGGGATGAATGTGGTAGTGATAAGTGTCATAACCATAGTAAATATTTCAAGATAGCCAATGGTGTTCTATCATTTGGATCTAGATCAGGTTTGTAATGATCCATGTAGGGAAAATTGGATGGTGAAAAATTAAAAAAGGATTTTCAAAGGGGTAATGGTAATTTTTTTTAAAAACAAATATATTGATTAACAACATGACATGGTGATGTCATATATGCATACACATTATATTCAAGGTCCCTATACAAGGTAGTTAATGGATATTTCACCACTAAAAATAGATTGATTAGGCAAATTAAAAATGAGGTATGGTATCTCCTCAAGAAATATAAGGATTTGAAAGAAATTTCAAGTTGATTGGATGGTTCTGGGTTCTATGAGTAAAAATCAAGGTAAAGAGTGGGTTTTCTAGATATTTCAAGTGAAAATTCTAAAATGTGACCCTAATGAATGGATGATGCATAAAACCCATTGGCCATTATAGAACATATATCTAACATGTTTGTAACATGTATAGAGAATGAGGGGTATTTTGATACATTGGAAGTTTGAAGCTCATGGATGAAACATACTTCTTGACAATCAACATTATAGATAAACACCTTTCAAGAAAATGGAGTAATGAAAACTCACTTGAAACCTATTGGTGTTATTGCTATTCTTTTGGAATGCCAATATGAAGGGGTTTATGCTCATATAATGTATGATTTGGTATAGGTCTCAAATAAATCCTACATAAGAGACAAAGTTTTAAAAATGGAAAAGTCAATGCTCAATGCATTACAATTCACTATTGAATTATTACCCCCTTATGTGCTCATTTGAATATTTCCCTAAGGTAACTTCCTAGGGTAACTACAAGTATCAATTGTAACTTGGTAATTTACAAAATTGTAAATTTATGAGAGGGGCCAAGATTTATCCAAATAGGTCAAAGGTTGAAAATAATGCATTTATGCATTAAAAAGGAGATAATGCAAAGGAAACACTAAAAAGGAAAATATGAAAAAATTACAAAGTTTACAAGGGGAAAAGGTGAAAAATGTAAAATAATAAAATGCAATTTGGATCCAAAAGGGTAAAGGGGTCAAGTAAACTTGGGTATTGCATTTTATCATGTTTTACTCATTCAATCTCCTCCAATGGGAGAGATATTACAGGTTTTCAAGATTAAGGTGGGCCACTCCAATGAATATCATTTAAGTGGTCATGGATATAGAATATTCCCAAGCCATCATTGCAAGAGTAGGTTATTTCATGGTCTGCATGAGGGGGAGGGCAGTTGTCTAGAAATTTTCTAGTTGTCTAAGTAAGTCATCAAGGGGATCCTCATGCAGTTACACATAAAGACAAATGTTTTTTGGCCTCCATCATGAACATCTTACTTCAAATCATGTGAAATGAATTTCCATCCAATAAATCAAAATATTTTATTTAAGTCTTCATCATTTGTTGTAGAGGTAGTTGTAACAATGATTTCCCTTGTAGTTACATTAAAATTACAAGCATGGTAAAGGATTTGTTCCAGCTAGGAGAATCTTGGTGGGACTTTAGAAATTATAGGTTGTAAACCTCACTCCTAAATTTTAAATGGGTAAAAAATGTATAAATAGAGGGCTTCTCCTCTATTTAAGGGGTTGGTAATTGTGTTGGTTGTTATTGGTCTTTGTTTCTCTCTAGCTCTACATTCTATAAATTTTGGGATCAATTGTTGAGTGAATGTATTTTATCTCTAGCTAAGGTGGTTGTAAGTTTATATCAATTATCAATATCTAAGAGTATGTTTATGTTTTAGTTATATAACATGGATAAATATCACCATGCTTATCCTCATGACAAGTTGACAACATTTTGAAAAATTGATGTATATAGTATCTCTTTCCAATTTAATGAAAATGCTTGTGATTCTATATTTTGTCCTATTGATGAAGTGTGGTGATTTTTTTTTCAAATGTTTTTGATTAGATATATTTTCTTATGCTCATTACTGGTTATCATCTTGGGATTAGATCTAGATTATAAATCCCTTTTTGCATTATTTTAGAATATGTTACTGAATAACTTGTTAGGGCACCTTAGGTGTATGGATTTGATAGGTAAAAGTGTTTGAATATTTAGTTTTAGTATATGTTATATATATTTCAAGGATAATTTGGTATGTCTCATTAGCTTTCTTATGAGTATTTACTATGTCTTTGTAATAAGTGATGTCATGAATGTTGTAAATTTCCTTGTTGATTAAAAACTAGTAGCATACCACCACTTACTTCCTCTTTATAATTAACAAACTGTCCTACCCTATAAATTATTCAATTGTTATTACATATCATTAATTTTATTTTCTTACAAATGCATAAGATATTGTGTATATAACATGTATTTTCATCTTGTGTTGTAAAGCTTAACATTGCAATCTTTCATTCAACCCTGACATTCATAATTATTTAGGATGAAGGTTGTAAGCTCTTTTATATCTATCTTTAGTAGATTGTATATGACTTAGAGCATTTTTTCATTCCTTGTAACAACCCTTCCTAGGTGGAGTGTGAAATTTTGGTTGTCTTGGTCACATTTGTGTTTCTATGTGACAATAATCCCCATGGACATTGAATTGCATCCAAACTTATGAATTCACTTGTGAAGTTAATATGGAACAAGTGTATGAATTTTTTATTCATGATTTTTATTTTTTAAGATCATTAATGATTAATAAGTATGATGGGGTAATCCCATTAATTTAGGATAGGCATTTGCTAATTAATGTAGTAATTTCCCAAGAGAAAGAATACTACTTGAGAAGTAGGTAATAAAATGTTTCCCCTCAATTCACTATCATTGAAAATCCAAGGGTAGGGGATGCAAGTAAGAAAGCTAAGAAAACCATGGTAGTTCTTAATACTTCCAAGCCTATACCCATTTCCAAAGTTGTTAAGCCCAGAGGTTCTCCTACTAAAAATAAAGTACCTTTGTTATCTAGTATTCCTAAGGGTGTGAATGATGTTAAAAAAAGTTTGCCTTTGAAGGTTACTAATAATCATGTAAATCCATCGTATCCTACTATACTTTAGACCTTAAGTGATTGCATTCTAGTTGAATGTGTTGTTACCCTTCTACTAAATACTTCTCTTTCTCAATATAGTATATGTGATATGGCCGAAGTGTTGAGACAACTTAAAATCACCATGACACTTATTGAATTATTAATAATACCTAAACATAGGAAGAAGTTATTTGAATACTTGGAATTTGGTGAGAAATAAAATAAAAATGAGATAAATTTACCCAAACACCCTTGAAGGAAGATAAATAATCAAAATAATTTATTGAACTAGCTCTGAAAGTGTATTTGGGGACTACCTTGGTAGAAAGTTAGCTGAACATAGACACATTTTATACAACTCTCTTGATTATTAATCTGATTGTTCATAACTGTATGTTTGATTCTAGTGTTTCTTACAATGTGATGCCCCTAGGTGTCCTAAATGAGGTCAAGGTGAAGATTACATTACCCTTTGGCAAGTTTTATGCCACAGACTCATGAAAAGTTCTAGTTGTTGAATAAGTTAAGGGGTTGGTAATATAGTTGGAAATACATCTAGGTAAGTATTTGAATATGGATGTCGTAATTATATCATGAAAATTGGCTGCTAACATAGGTGGAAGTGCACAGATGGACTTGTCTTATGCCACCATTCTGTTAGAGGTTAATATGGTCAAACTTTATAGAGATATAAATATGTTGCATGTCATTGAAGATTTAAAGCATGCTCTATATGAAATGTTGTACATGAATATTGATTTAGGCATCTCTATGGAGAATATTGACATTGTTGAACAACCTACTACTCTTGATGTCTTACCTAATAGTGAAGGTACATTTTAGAGGATGTGATTTGATGGGGCTTACTCTAATCTTGTAAGTGGAACTAAGGTTGTCTTTTATGCACCTAATGGTAAATATTTTAATTTTTCTTTTCAATTTTCCTTTGGGTGTATGAATAATATTATTTATTATGAGGGACTTTTTCTTGGTCTACGGATTGCTTGTGAATATGGAATTAAAAGTTTGATTGTCAAGGATGATTCTGAACTAGTGGTTGAGTAAGTCAGCAACACTTATGCCACCAAAAATAAA
Organism: Torreya grandis; assembly: GCA_037957365.1. Taxonomy (NCBI): domain Eukaryota; kingdom Viridiplantae; phylum Streptophyta; class Pinopsida; order Cupressales; family Taxaceae; genus Torreya; species Torreya grandis. Next base: position 1,366,081 of record JARHVA010003863.1, read on the forward strand.
AGGTTGAAACAATATCATAATGTTGTTTGGGATTTTCTTGAATTTTTTGATGCATTCAACATTTTTTTTTATCATGATATGAGTTTTAATAAAGAGGCTTAACAAATTTCAAGGTTAGGTGCTCAATTTGATATTGCAAATACGATCTCTAATTGTTAGTATTAGGTGGAGGTGCTTTTTAGGCCTTTAGTCCTAGACAATGTTCATCATTGGTAGGTGTTTGATGATGATGATCAAATTAGAAGGTTTATGAATTTTTAATCTAAGTTACATGATCATCTCATAGAATTGGAATCTATGGTTTAGGTTTGTGATGGAAAGGAAACCTTGTTTGGTAAGGATGTTATTTAGCTAAAGACAAACATGATCCCTAGATGATTGGTAAGATTAGAAGTGTCTTTTGATGGAGTGGATATAATCAATACTCAAGACTAATTTATTTCAAAGGACATGATTGAGTGTGATTTGGGTTCTCATGAGAATCCAAGGAAGGTTTGGTTGGCCACTCACCTAAGTGAAGTTGAAAAACAAGCTTACATGCAGGAACTAAGAAAGTACCAAGATTGTTTAGCATGGTCTTATTCTAAGTTGAAATAATATAGGGAAGACCTATTCCAACATGTTATCCCATTACATCTTAATAACAATCCTTACAGGAAGAAATAGAGACCTATTAACCCCATCTTGGCCTCTAATATGTGGGATGAGTTAAAGAAGCTAAGGGATGGTGGTATTATTCATCCCATCAGGTATTCATCATGGGTTACAAATTTAGTCCCTATGAGAAATAAAAATGGTGACATATACTTGTGTGTGGATTTACAAAATTTGAATAAAACTTCTTTAAAAGATAACTATCCCCTACCCAATATGGACAACTTGTTGAAAAGTGTTACAAGATCAAAGATGTTGTCCACATTAGATGGTTTATCAAGATATAAATAGACTATGATAAAGGAATCTGGGAGACCCAAGACCACATTTACCACACCTTGGGGCATGTATGTATGTATGAGGATGCCTTTTGGATTAATGAATGTTGATGAAATGTTTTAGTAGGCTATGGACGTTTTTTTAGGGGTGTTTATCAAGTTTAGTTATGTATCAAGATGGCATTACTATTTACTCTAAGGCTAGAGAAGAACAATTGGAGCATTTAGAGAAAGTATTGATTATATGCACATAGTTTGGAATTTCACTTAATCCTAAGAAATGTCACTTTGGAGTATAAAATACTAAGTTGTTGAGACATATAGTGTCCAAATATGGTGTCATGATTGACATCAAGAGGGTATAATCCATTGAAAAAGTGCCCATCCCATAGTCCAAGAAGGGAATTCAATCCTTCTTTGGATAAATTAACTTTGTAAGGAGGTTTGTGTCTAATTTTGTAGAGATTAATTTTTATATTACTTCCATGTTGAAGAAGGACCAAATAATCAAGTGGGAAGAGAAGGCCATGCAAGTTTTCAATGAAATCAAAGGAGCTTTAAAGTCTACCCCTATTTTGGCTAGCCTTGATTATACTAAGCCATTTTAGGTTTTCTCTATTACATCATATAACACTGTTACTATTGTCATGTTGTAAAAGAATGAAGATGGTCATGAGTAGCCAATAGATTTATTTAGTAAATATAAGAAAGGTGTTGAAATGAATTACACCATCATGTAAAAATAAGCTTTCACCCTCTTGAAGGATACCAAGACATTCAAGCCTTATATTCTGAGTTTAAAGATTATTTCTTATATCTTGCATATCATGGTAAAGTACATCTTGACTCAAACAGAGGTATCTAGCAAGAGATGTAGGTGGGTCAAAAATTTGCAAGAGTATGACATGGATATTTATAATACCAATTTAGTGTGAGGGATGGGTCTAGCTAAGCTCATAGTTGAGACCGATTTTCAATCTATTAAGTTAAACACTACTATTTTCAATGTTGATGATTCCTTAAGTCAATTTAACATGTATCTATGGAATAAATACAATGTTTACTACTTTAAAAATATAAATTGTCCCCTTTACTTGGACAAGAATCAAATAAATATTAATCTTGTATCCAAAAAATACCTCTTGACTAAAAATGGACTTGCATGGAAGAATCTGAATGAGGTTCTCCTAAGATGCATGCTAGAAGAACAAACTATTGACCTAATTGAAGACTTCCATCGTGGATCACTTTATGGCCATCTTGTACCTAAATTTACAGCTCATAAAACTATGAGATTTGGATATTGGTGGCCATCACTATTCAAATATGTTACTTAAAAAGTTAAAAAGTGAAATAAATATCAGCATTTTACTAGAAGGATGAAGGATTTAGGTTCTCTTCCCTTGCAAATTGTGACAATTGAAGGCTCATTTAGATAATGGGTAATGGATTTCCTTGGATAAATTATTGATTCATCAAGTGCTGGACATAGATGGATACTAGTTACAATTGACTAATTCATAAAATGGGTTTAACCAGTCCCTACAAAGAAGGCTACACACTAGGTGGTTATGGATTTTTCACTAGATTAGATTACTTGTAGATTTAGTGTTCTTATCAAAGTTATTGTTGATAATGCCATGAGTTTAAAATCTAAACCACTAATGGCATATTACTAAGAGTATGGGAGTGAATTGACGTATGCTTCTAATTACAACCCTCAAGGAAACGGGCAAGTAGAATCCACTAATAAGAACTTGCTCAAATCCATTAGATGAACATTGGAAGAAAATAAGAAGTGGGGTGAATAGATGAAGTTTTATTTGTGGGATGACAAGATCACACCCAAGAGAGCTATAGACAAATTACCTTGTTAGATTGTCTATAGATCTCAAGCAATTTTGCCTATGAATTTGTAGTTTCTAACCTATCATCTCATGTAACAACTAAAAGATGATGAGAAAATTGACCACTATGAGAGTAGGATGAACTAGATTGATGAGATTTATGGAATTCAAAGATAATCTCATAAAAATCACCTTAAGTTCAAAGAAAATCTAAAAAAGATATTTGAAAAGAAGTTCACTCTAAGAACCTTCCAAGTAGGTGATCTGGTTCTACTTTGGGACATTAGACATGAATATAAAGTCAAGCATGGTAAGTTTGATGCCTTGTGTATGGGTCCCTATTCCATTGACTATTGGATTGGGGAACACACCTTTTTCTTAAGAGACCTAGATGGTCAAATACTAGAGTTGCTAGTCAACGACAACCATTTGAAATATTTCCTTGATTGAGTTTGCAATTGTGTACATTATTATATAGTGTATAGTATTGTTGTTCTTTTGGTTATGTTGAACCTTCACTTTGGGCCTTATTTGTATATTTACTTTTGTGTGTTCGTTTATAGATCCTCCTAATCTATTTTTTTTAGTCTGCCTTGTTTTGTTAAACCTTCATGGGTCTCTATTGATGAAATTACTAAGTGTTGACTTCATGACCTAATGGATTGGCACCTGGTCTTACATTTTATAGTTCTTTACACACCCATAGGGATGTGCATCCCTAGGTAAGAACTAGTGTTAATGCCCAAAATTACACTAAAGTAATTGATCCCTTGTCAAGTATGAATGCTTGATTTATTAGCCCACTTCCTATTTTCAAGTGTTCATCAAAGGTCAAATGTCATATTAATTTGATCTTTACTATCCTTTGGTCTATGAAAATATGAGTTGAATTCATGTTTGATCACTTTCAGGTCTTTTATCCCAATTACCCTAGCTTATAGCCTATGATTTAAAATCAAATTTGTTGAGATAAAATTTAAGAGGGAACATTTTAAATATGCCTTAGACACAGTCTAATTTTATACTAAGGTTTGGCCATGTTTATTGATGGGACCAAACCTTAGTCTAAAAATATAAATTAAGTCCCTTTTATATTTGCTAACACTTGGTCACTTTTGTTTATTAATGTGGTCTAAATGATGTCAAGTCCCTTTATTGTAAACTAAGCTCAAAGTCATAAAGTTTACAACATATTTATTAATGTCCCAAAACTTTAGGCTAAGTATTTTTATACTAATTGTTTAATGTATCGAGCTATAACTTAATTGTTTATTTTGAGCCTATCACATCTAACTTAATAGGTCATAATTGAATAGTACCTATTAACATGGAGAAAGATGATCTAACAGTGCATGATCAATGTTGAATAGTCAAAGGGGCTCAGGATGAGCCTGGATGTGATAAGTTCAAGCTCATAAGGCATGATTTAATGCTCATAGCATAAGTCTAAATGAACCAGACTATCATCAAGATGTCATTCAAAAATAGATTGGTTAGTTTACTTATGCATTTTATAAGTTTACCTAGAAAGCATATCATGGTCTAAGGATCATATAGAATCAATATTTTGGATGTCATGAACATCTCTTGTAAATTTGGTGCCTTCATATTTTTTATATCTCAAGATTAAAACCTTTAAATATGAATAAGTAGTGTGATGGTCATATGAAAATCATTGGTAGTCATGTGGATGTCAAATTAAATCCCATAAATTAACTGTTTAGTGTTTAAAGTGTGATGGTCATATATATGTCATTAATGGTCACATGGATGTCAAAATAAATCTTAGTAATTATATATCGGGGTTAAAATATTATCGATCACACAAACATCAATGATAGTCATATAAGCATTAAATGATGGGCATGTAGATGTTAATTTTAAGCCATGATAGAGTGGAATTTTCAACATGGTTGGGATGAATGCAATAATGATAAGTATCATAACCCTAGGAAATATTACAAAAAAACTAATGGCATTTGATATTTCAAATCTAGATCAATGATCTATGGTGATCTATGCAGGGATAATCAGATGGTAAAAAATGAAAGAAGGATTTTAAAAGGGTCAACGGTCATTTTTTTAAAAATAAATATATTGATGAACAACATGATATGGTGATGCCACATAGGCATACACATCATATTCAAGGACCCTGTGCAAGGAATTTAATGGAGCTTTCACCACTGATAGCAGATTGACTAGTCAAATTGTAAATGAGGTATGGTAGTTCCTTAAGAAATTTGAGGATTTGAAAGAAATTTCAAATTGAATGAATAGTTTTGGAACCCATAGCTATAAATTAGGCTAAAGAGTGGGTTTTCTAGATATGTCAAGTGTCAGTTCTAAAATGTGACCTTGATGAATGAATTATGCATAAAACCCATTGGCTATTAAAAAACATATATCTAACATCTTTGTATTCTATATAGAGAATGAAGGGTATTTTGATGCATTGGAAGTTTGAAGCTTGTGGATGAAACATACTTCTTGATAGTTAGCATTATAGATAGACACCTTTCAAGAAAATCAATTAATGAGAAAACACTTGTAACCTGTTGGTGTTATTTTTATATTTTTGGCATGATAATATGAAGGGGTTTATGCTCATATAATTTATGATATCATGTAGATCTTGGATAAATCCTACATAAGAGAGGAAGTTTTAAAAAATGGGAAAGTCAATGCTTAATGCATTATAATTCAATATGGATTTATCAACCCCTTATATGCTCCATTTGAAGATTTACCTAAGGGAACTTTCTAGAGGAACTACAAGTATCAATTATAACTTGGAAATTTATAAATTGTAAATTTGTGAGAGGGGCCATGATCTACCCAAATAGGTCAAAGGTTGAAAATAATGCATTTATGCATTAAAAAGAGATAATGTGAAGGAAACCATAAAAAGGCAAATATGAGAAAATTTCAAAGTTTGCAAGGGGTAAAGGTGAAAATTTCAAAATGTGAAAAGGCAAGTTGGAGCCAAAAGGGTAAAAGGGTCAATTACACCTTGGTATTGCATTTTATCATGTTTTTCTCATCCAAGCTCCTCTAGTGGGAGAGATATTTCAAGTTTACAAGATCAAGGTGGGCCAACCTAAGGAAGATAATTTAAGTGGCCATGGATCCAAAATATTCCCAAGCCATCATTACAAGAGTAGGTTGTTCTATGGCATGTATGAGGGGGATGGTAACTATCCAAAAGTTTCTAGTTATCCAAGAAAGTGATCAAGGGGATCCTCAAGCAGGTATACATAAAGACAAAGTTTGTTTGGCCTTCATCACAAATATCCTCCTACTAACTCATGTGAAAGGCATTTCTAACCAAGAAATCAAAATATTTGATATAAGTCTTCATCATTTTTTGTAGAGGCAATTGTAAGAATGATTTTCCTTGAAGTTACACGAATATTCCAAGCATGGTAAGAGATTTGTTCTAGTTATGATCATCTTGGTGGGACTTTGAAAATTGAAGGTTGAAAACCTCAATCTTATATTTGAAATGGGTGAAAAATATATAAATAGAGGGCTTCTCCTCTATTCAAGGGTTTGGTCATTGTGTTGCTTGTTATTGGTCTTTGCTTCTCTCCAAGTCTAGGTTTTATAAATTTTGGGATCAATTGATGAGTGAATGTATTTTATCTCTTGCTAAGGTGGTTGAAAGTGTATAAATATTAGAAAAATTTAAAATCATGTTTATGTTTCCCCTATCTAACATAGAAAAATCTCACCATGCTTGTCCCCATGGTAGCATTTTGAAAAACTTATGTATGTAGTATCTCTTTTCAAGTTAATGAAAATGCTTGTGATTCTCTGTTATTTATTATTAATGAAGTGTAGTGATGTTTTTTTCAAATGTTTTTGATTGGATATCTTATTCTATGCTGATTACTAGTTGTTATATTGGGCTTAGATCTATACTATAAATCCCTTTCTACATTATTTTAGAATATGTTGTTGAATAAATTAGTAGGACACGCTAGGTTTATGGATTTGATAGGGAAAAATGTTTGAAGGTTTAGTTTTATTGTATGTTTTATATCTTCTAAGGATCATTTAGTATGCCTCATTATCTCACTTATGAGTTTTTGTTATGTATTTGTAATAATTGATGTCATGAATGTTGTAAGATCCCCTACTGATTGAAAACTACCAGCACACCACCATGCACTTCATGTTTATAATTAAAATACTATCCTTCCCTATCTTACTATGAAAATGATACAATAATTTTTGCATATCATAAGTTTTATTTGACTGTAAATGCATATTGTGTTGTAAAGCTTAGAATTGCAATCTTTCATTCAACCTTGATAATTCTTTAGGATGAAGGTTTTAAGAAATTTTATAGTTATCTTCAATAGGTTATATGTGACATAGAGCATTTATGAATTCCTTGTGACAACCCTTCTTGGGAAGTGTGTGCATGTTTGGTTGTGCCTTGGTCATGTTTGTGTCTCTATGTGCCAATAATCCCCATAGAGGTTAAATTACATAATCTCTCCATGTGAGCAAGCAACCCCATAGGTCCTATCACCTTAGTTTAGGTAGATCCAAAATTTATAGGGAGTTGAACATACCATTTATATGTGCCTCTTTGTTATTTTCTCCATTCATTTTATTTTAGATGCCAAACCCTACCCTAACTATAATGACATATCATTGGGTTTTTCATCTTTATTTGCCATTTTCTTTCAAGTGTGCAAGGCTAAGCATGAGAGGTGTACAACTAGGAACCAACACAATCTATGATGGGTCTATGGATCCTAAATAGTACCTACTAATCTATAATATGATATGGCAAGCTAAGGCCATCATTGATGAAGCTATCAAAAAGTCAGAGTTAGTAGGGGCACTAGTCAAAATAACACTTGAGTTCATATACCAAACAAAAGTTTAGAAGGAAAGTCTATAAGATTTTAAGGACTAAATTTTCATAGAATTCAGGATAAAGAAATGCACTAGTCAGAAAATACAAAACCTAAAGGAAATAAGGAAATGTTTTGGAGAATCAGTCTATGAGTTTGACTGTAGATTCTCTAATGTGATGAATAAGTTAGAATTTGCATTAACAAATAAAAAACTATGGTTTTCATCAAAGTAATACACTCTAGAATTAGTTTTACCACTATACAGACTCAATACATTATAAAAGTAGATGCTAGAGCTATTCACCTATGCTTAGAACAAATTGAAGATTATGTAGAAGCTCCTATTTCCAACTCCAAGATTAAAAATACACTTCAAGAATTTATAAAGAGAATAGAGAAATACCATGATGTAGATAAGCCTAAATTGAATGTCTAGTGTATGGAGTGTATAAAAGGACATAATAATAATGATTATCTAAAGATCAAGACAAAATTCTATGAGATATATTGAGTAGTGGGGCAAACAAAAACATAGTGCCATCTTCTATAATAATATGTCAATTGTCCGCAAAAATATATTACAATTTCTATAAGTAGAATAATCATGATGAAAATAATTGTAGGGATTTATAGGAAATCAAGGAAGGCATCACCAAAATTGTATTCATCATCACTATGCAACTAATGTCCTCAATGAAGTAGATGATTCTAGGCCCAAAAGTTGATAAAGGTTGCGAAACCCAAATAGGTCCATAATGGATTCCTAGTTCACGGTAGTATCAACCTCGAGGTATGGATGGATGGACCCCTTCATCAAGTTGGACACCACCATATTCATATTACCAATATGAAACACCTTGGAAACTTATCTATGATGTAATAACAACAAATGAATTGGATGCCACCAGCTATGCAACAATAATTTGGAATTGGAGACAATAACCAATAACACTAGCATTATAACACTATCAAGAAACAAGGAGGATATAAAGGAGTATATCATTCCAATAGAGGAGGAGCTAGGGGAGGATATAGAGGAGGATACCAAGGAGGTAGGGGAAATAATTATCAATGGCCTCCTTTATAATGCTACCTATGTAGAGAGTACAATCATGTACAATTAAATTTCTCTATGGATCCTCAATGATAATATTAGTATGCATACTTTAAAATTTCTGATCAATATGACACAAAAGATTGTCTTATCTTGGAGAAGCAATTAAAATATAATGCCATCCAAAATGTGAATATGGTGAGTGTGTATCCTAAGGAGAATGCATTATTGAATGTTGTTACATAAAAACATGCAAAAAATAGTTTTCGCCCACTTAAAATGCTTCAAGATTAGGAAATTCAAAAGGCAAAACTTGATAAATACGTAGATCTAGCTACAAAAAAGGGGCTCATGTATGAAGCTGTGTAAATGTTGAAAAACATCTAACATCAAGACACCACTAAAGGAGATGTTGTAAAAATATATGTATAAATGTATATCCATATCATGCACATTATGCATCAGGATGGAGTTCTTACTACACTCATATATCTTTTGAAACTTTTAAGCACACTGCATAATGAAGACATCTCATAAAACATCACAAACTTACTACACAATCTACTAGAGCATGCACAACATGAACAACATAAGATATAAAATATGGTGTGTTATGTCAAAACAAATAATCCATAGGATTTTGATACATAAATCAACACTGAGGTTCTTGGGTGTGAGATTTTAAATGTTGTCTTTGATTTTGGTAGCATAGTCAACATGATTCCTAGGTCTACATGGGAAGATATTAGATGATCAATTTTGAGTTACATCCTAGTCACTTTAAGTTTAGATTATTATGAAAGGGTTGAGCCTATTTATATATTATAATATGTGGATATTAATGATGTATAATTGACACTACAAGGTGACTTTGAAGTAATCAACATGAATGCTACAACAACACATTACCCTACACTAATAGGTAAGAAATGGGCATATAATGGTAAGATCCCTATCAATAAGATGAATAATAAATTAGAGGAACACTAAGGAGATAAGCTTATTTTCATCCCTCTAAATATAGTGCACAAACCTTACATAATTCCAAATGAACTAGATACTCCATACGTTACACAAGAAACTAGTTGGATGAAAGTGAACTCTAAGGAAAATACAAAAGATCTATGTGAAGTTGAGTGAAACTTATTTTATAAGCATACTAAAACTTAGGTATAATCATTAATCACCCAAAATTTGAAGACATTAGAACAATGGAGGCCTAAACTAGTAGTTATGTAGTCATTAGCAAACTAGTTTGTCATAAAAGACCATGCGTCTATATCTACAAAATCCCCTACTTGATCAGAAGTTGACTTCCTCTAAAGATAATGATAACATGTAGGACTATATAGAGATGACCATAAAAGGCACTCTTCCATGGGAAATAGCTTCATCTATCAGTGAAGACTCAGACACACAACTATTTAACTAGGCCTAGGGTAATCATGAACTCTGATCGATGAGAATGGTATTTACACATGAGACATAATTTCTTATGTACTATATAATTGAGGATATCAATGAATTCATTTTGAATCTAAAATTTCATATACCTAACATCAGCCAGTGGTTTAGTGCTCTAAATTTTTGTCTAAAGGAAGTTACCATTACATGGTGGGTAATTCATTGAAATGACCAGCTCGAGTAGGATGAGGCCTACAAGCTAATGATTAACAGGTTCTAGATACCACCATTCATCCAAACTAATTGGACATTCTTCTAAGAATGTTAGTGTCCTAAAATTTATATTAATAAATGCAGTTAAGTATAAACAAGTAATGTGTGGCACCAAAGTATTATGTTCACATTTTCCATTATACATTTGCTCCATTACCATCAACATGGTATATGCATCAAGAGTGTATATGTGAGATAAGGCATTGGGTATAGGTCCAAATTAATTTTATTCAAAAAAAAATTAAAATATGAAAACCCTCTGGTTCATAATTCATTACAAAAAATAAAACAATTCTTATGCCATGGGTACATAGAAGGCATAAACTCCATGATGAAATTCACTATATAAAAGAACGTAACTTCTGATCTTAATTTGGCATTACAAAGATAAAAATATACGAAGAAAGAAGATAAATATCTTATGCAACCATGCCACTAAATATAAGATGAAGAGGACATTGATGATTTTGATTATGATAGTGATCTAGATTTGACTAATTTATTTACAACTGAATGGCCCATAAAACTAGTAAAACACAACAATGCAGAACCTATTAAAAAAGACAAGCTGAACATCATACAAATTCTAGAATAAGAAGGGAAATAAAAGATATAGGAATCTATTTTTGAATAAAATTATAATATTTACTACCATCCCATCAAGAAGTATGTATCAAACATTATAATTAATAAGGTTCTAAAATTAGCAAATATAGGTGATTAATAGATAAAATCTTAAATTTTGGAAGCTATACAACTTTTAAGGGATTATCAAGATATCTTTCCCAATAAATTATCATAGGTTCAAGGAGTTGAACCATATTTTTGTGAGAGTAATATTTAACTTAAGGAGTGTGCATGGCCTAAAAATAAATGGCCCTATAAGCTAAATCCAAATATGAAGCTCAAAGTGAAGGTTCAACTTGATAGAATTCTAGATGTAGGCATAATCTATTTGGTCAAAAAGGTAGATTGGGTAAGCCCCATAGTATTAAATCCCAATAAATTAAATGATATCTATGTATGTGGAGATTATTTCATTTTGAATTATTCCTTTGTAAATGATCCATTCCCAATTCCATTCATAGATGAAGTTTTGGAGTCTATCATATGACATGAAGTCTATTATTTCATGGATGGCTTTAGTGGATATTATCATATACCCATTGTAGAAGAAGATAGATCCAAAATTAATTTTTCCATAGAATGGGGATCATTTTCATATAAGGTCATGCCTTTTGGCCTTAGGAATGCACCTATGGTTTTCTCTCATGTAGTGGTGATTACATTCAAGGACTTCATTCATAAATTCCTATAAGTATATCTTAATGATAGGGTAGTCTTTTCTTTATTTAAATAACATTTGTCTAAGATGTGCCTTATGTTTAAATGGTGTATAACTCTATGCATTGCATTAAATTTAAACAATGTCTATTATTTACACCTTTTGGTGTCTTGTTAGGACATGTAGTATGCAGTGAAGGCATTCTAGTAGATCAAGAAAAAATTGTAGTAATCCTAAATATGCGTCCACCCATTAGTTCCACTAAAGTGTGATATTTTTTAAGCCACACAGGATACTATCACAAGTTTATCAAAGGATATGTAGCTATTTCATCACTAATATAATCATTACTACATAAAAATATGAGGTTTATCTAGATTTCAAATTGTTAAGTAACCTTCATTAAGCTAAAATAGAGACTGGTTACTATGCCCATCCTCATTTTTATAGACTAGAGCAAGCCCTTTCATGTACATGTTGATGGCTTAGGTATTATAGTTAGTGATATACTTGTGAAATTATGAGATGGTGCACTCAACCATCCTATCCATTTTACTAGTCAAAAACTCTTTGACATAGAGAAAAACTACACAACTACTAATTGAGAAGCATTGGCTATCATGTTCATGCTATAGAAATTTTGACATTATTTACTTTTGACACTATTCAAAGTCTTCACTGATCATTAAGCCCTATAATACCTTATCAACAAGCTAGTGATAGGATAAAACATCTCTTGATGGTTGATGTTATTTTAAGAATTCCAATTATGTATTAATGTAAATCCAAAAAGAGATAATGTGGGATTATATCATCTCAGCCACATTCCAAATGTAGAAGAACCAAAATAATACAAGAAGACTCTTTTGATGTGAACCTCTTTCATGTTTCTATATTTCCTAAATTTTTTGAAGTACTTGATAACTTCTTTGAATAAGTAATATTCCATACACACTATAAGGAACATGAAAATAATAAGTTTTTTATGAGAGCCCTACCATATACCATCATCAATGGGATTTTATATCACTTGGGGAAGGACAAAGTTCTATGTAGGGTTGTTCTAGAACATGAATGACCTCAACTCTTGAAATAGGCACATCAAGGATTCATAGGATGACATTTTTTAGGAGAAACCACTACCAGGAAGCTATTATAAGTTGGGTTATGGTGGCCCAATCTCTTTTAGGATAGACACAGAGTAGTGTAGCACTAATATGTCTACCAACACATGGGTAAGTGATATAAAAAGATGAAATGACTTTATAGCATTTATTAACTGAGTAACCTTTTGAATAATGGGGCATTGAATTTTTTGGACCCATCAACCCACCAAGCAAGATTAGTAAAGCTAGGACTATCATTACTATGACTAAATATTTTACTAATTGGGTTGAAGCTACTATGACACCTTGATATGGTGCAAAAGATGCGGTGAAGTTTATCTATTTGAACACCATTACAAGGTTTATATGTCTTATAAATTTAGTTAGTGATTGAGGAACACACTTTATAAATAATACCATCAAGGATTTGACTAAGGAATTTATAATTTCTCATTAGAAAAGCACTACATATCATCCTCAGGCTAATGGCCAAGCTGAAGCTTCCAACAAAGTGCTAGGTAAAATGTTGACAAAAATCTATGACATCAAGAGGGATGATTGGGAAAATTGCATTCCCATGATTTTGAGGGAAAATCACACACACCACAAGAGATCCATAGGTTTTACACCTTTCTATTTGGTATATATACTATAATTAGTCATGTTGATGGAATACATAGTGCCTAGTATATGTATTACCATGGTCATGTGACTAGGGGATCATGACTCTCAAAATAATAGACTACTTAAACTAAATAGGATTGATGAGTATAAATTCAAAGTAGTATGGATGCAAGAAGTTCAAAGTAGATCTATAAAGCATAACATGATAGGAATTTGTGCCAAAAAAAAATTCATAAAGATCAACCAGTATTATTATATGACAGTCATCCCAGAGAATTTCTAGGTAAGTTATAAATTCATTGGAAAGGGCCCTATATTATACATGAATTAATGCAACAAGGAACCATGGTTTTAAGAGATCTTCAGGGAAACATTTTACTAAGTTGGTTAAATGGATATAGGCTTAATCCCTACTACCAATAATTGAATTTATCTCATTCTCCTAAGGGAGTGGGTGCTAAGTATCACCAAGTAGATTAGGATTTCCCCATTTTTTATGTTTTTATATGTTTCTTTTCTATTTGTCTATGTTTTTATATGATATTTTTAATAAAATTTGATAATCAAAATAACAATCATCACATGTACCATCCATGCCTATGAGGATCCACATGTGCCATCATGAAATTTAAAGAGTAGTGAACAACAAAAATTAAGTTTGGGAAATGTACAAAAATGTCCCATCAATAATATCTTCACCGTATAATGATCATACACCAAAATTAAATACTTAATCCAAGGTTTGATTGATAGAAATATTTAAAAAATTGGTTTCCTATCAACATCATCTACTTGTACCCCCATACAAACACTAAAGATCATAATAATATAACTCCACACATATGCCAATGATTAACTACTTTAATTTCTAGAACAAATAGAAATTTTCCACATCTACCATTTAACTCATGATGAGTGGATAAATAAGCATGACGTTCACATGAAATCTAAGAGGTGCCAATTAAATAAAGGCTAAGTTCAAATAGCCAAGTCAACATTTCATCCTTATGCATATCTTTCATGATCTATAATTACAAAGAGTCAAGATAGTTTTCTTGTACAAAGAGAAAATAACATTATAATTACATCAATTCAAAAAATATGGATACTTTGAGGCTCATTAGTGGTCTAAAAAAGGCTCAAAAAGAGGTAATGGGTGTCTACATGGTGCTCAGGAAAACCAAGTTTAATGACCCCAAATTATTTGACTATCCTCGACAAGTAGAATAAAAGTTATTTTATCTAGACCTTATTGATGTTACAAAACCACTCACTTTCATATCTCCCCACCATTTCCACAATAGAAATACTGATCACTTATTATAAATTCCTACCTTTGGCAACCTAGGGGATTTCATTCAAGTATTGTTAGGGTGATACAATGATGGTAACATCTATCAGGGCCTAGATATCACCATTGTAATCAACATAAAAGACATGAACCAATCTTTGGGCATGCATGTGCCATCAGACTCTATATCTCCTTATAAGACAAGAAAACCACCCATTTTTAAATAATTCCATGGTTTGTATGTGTATAACAATAGATGGTTTCCCATTTATGAAATACTAGATGAGCTAGTGCATATCCTTATCAAGTGCATCACCAAGAGATTTTGGTATACAATTAAGTATACCAAGAGAATACTAAAATGGGTCATGGACATCACCCACTATATGATCCAAATAAATGATAAATTTAATTAACCATAGTATTTAATTTAAGAGTTACTAACATCAAAAAGTGTCACACCTCTCCAAATTGTACCTTTTAATACTAATTATCCATCTTCCTTCTCTACTTCATGTAATGGAAGTCCTCAAAAGGAGAAGCGTACCTTAACACAGACTATTAGGTGATGCAAAAAATTTAAAATCTCATTTGGATGCAGGAACATAGATCCCTAACACATGAGGGTAAGTTCAAATTTTGGTGGGAGGAATATCTAGAGTTGATTACAACATATCCCTAAGTACCAACCAACATCATGTAATATTTAGGTCAACATGCATATGTCACCTTGCTATTGAGAGTTGTGTTTATCAACATCTAAGAGTTTCCATGGTCACCCTTCTAATTGATCCCTTTCCTTTTAATAATGGACATGGTGTAAGCCAAAGTGGCAAGACAAAAATCTTTCATATCCAAATGTGCAACTCCATCGTAGGTCATACCATCTCAAGTAGACATCCCTATAGTTCAGCAACCAAAGGAAGTTACCAGCTCATAATAAAATAAGGGAAATTTAAAATTATAACATCATTTGGTATCCCCTCTCTTGAAATGCAGGACATATATCACAACCACTTGGATGGATGATATGAAGGTGACTCAGATCATGAGATCCTTCAACCTCCTCCAAATGGGCACAAATGAGCAAGAGGTCTACCAGGTCATGATGGCAGACATAGTTGGGGATTTATACAATAAGGATGAGATGGAATTTTACTTTTGGAAGACTATGCACATGGTTCAAGTATGGAAGTAGGTTCCTTGAGAAATGTTGATAGACCTCCCATATTGACCACCTTCCATTATTATTGATACTATCTAGGAAGAAGTGGAACATTTATAGAGGAGGATTAACTTCATTTAGCCTCAACCTATATCAACATTTGTAGTCAAAGACATATTTTCACCCCTTCTAGAGAGCCCACTTGAATCACTAGTGAACATAGCATGAACAAGGTATGAAGCTAGGGTATCCCTTACACTATAAGAGTGTACCTTTGAAATACCAACCAATATGTAAGAAGAATAACCTACCTATGCATATATTGCACCACCACCAAAATAAAAATTTGTCATGCTTGGGAGGAGAAAGGCACAAGTTTCTAGCTTAGATGTCTGACCTAGTGATTCACTGCCATTACCCCAAGCCTAAGAAGTTAAAGAGATCACACCAGAGCAACCCATAGAAGAAGAATAATAAACCTAAAGGGAAGAAGCAACTCATGCAGGAGAATGATGAGTGAGGAAGGATGAAAAGAAGAGATAAAGAAAACAATCACAACAATAACAAACCACTCAGTAATCTAAAGGAGTTGAGGCTACAAAAATGACCAAGGATGTAGAGGTTGATATACAAAAGGCAAAGGATGTTACCAAGAAGGAATAAGAAGTGTCTGATGTAGCCTAAAAAGTGGAAGAGTATCAAGAGAGGAAGGAAAAAGAAGATGAAATCACTACCAAAGTGAAGTTAGAAGAAAAAGAGAAGAGAACATAAGATACAATATCCCAAACATAACATGCCATGGAAGCTACAAAATATGAATAGTAGAAAGTAGAAGAAGTTGCAAGGAAAAAGGAGGAAGAAGATGAATATATACATCAACAATAAGGCTAAATATGATATTAAACAACTCAAACTAGTATTAGAGGCCACAACACAATAATAATAAGCACTAGTATAACCTCACATCCAATTAGAGAAGTCCATATAGAAAGAAGTACCATATATAGCTCTAACAGGTCTATAACTACTTGAGATGCCATTGGGAGGTGTCTGGATTTAAGATGTTTCAATAGTTGGTGCTTGTTACACCAATTTCTCACTCTTACTTTCCACCATGCCATAACCATACCCTACAACATCCACAAGCACATTGGCCACACTCCTAATCAAGTAGGAGGCTTCCTTAGATATATCCATGCTTCCCCTGAAAAAAAATTGGAGAGTGTAGTAGATTTCTAGGAATCAACTACATAGAAGGATACCTTCCTTAAGAAATAATGGGATCAATCTAAGTTAGATAATGTGAACCTAAAATATTTCCTTTATAAAGTTGTGAATATGATTCAAGACACCTTTTTGGAGTTGGTCACTTGAGAAATTGGGGACCAAGTTATGTCTAACTAATGCAAGGTCCAGATGTTGGTATTTACGCTCATAAAGGACTAGTATTCAACCCAATAACTTTGCATAGTCAATACATTATAACAAATCATGAATACTAAGGTAATTACATTTATAACCTTATTATGATAATACCAAAGCATATTAGATATTGTAATATTTCAAGCACATTAGGTCACATGAATTTTTCTAGAATGGAAGCAACACCTTGATGACTTTCTTGCCAATTCTAGTGTAGATTTTGATATAGTTATAACCACTAAGACAACCATGGATAGTTAAACCACATCAAAGGATGAGAATGATAGATATATTTAGGACTCATTCAACACCTAAGATAACATGCATAATAAACTTCTTGACTGATAGAGTGAGCTTCAACACAGTTCATTCATAGGTCTCTAGGTTGAATGCCATGAAGACAAGTTAGAGAAATTGAGTGGAGAGACATAGATGAGGGTCAACAATATGAAGGAAACCATGAGCATCATTTATTAATTAGACCTAAAACAACTCATCAACACTCATGCACCAATATGCATCCTACTATGCATGGTCTAGGAAGTGATAATTAACTATCATACATACAAGACTGACTTCTCATTTTGTAGTGAGGTTTCCCAAATCCTTAATGTTATAATCTACAAGTCACTATTTGAGCTTTAACAAGTCATCACACAATACAAGGATTCTCTTGGCCAATCATCATCTACATGAATACCACCTCCTTTAATCTAAATACTATGTAAGGCACAAATTTTGAAATTTTGTAAATAGTTTTGTATTGGGTATAATTAGTAAGATAAGCAGAGCCAAGATGGTTGAAAAACTATAAAGAGTAGCCACCTAGTTATGTTATCCTATTGAAAACTTGAAAGGGTGGTAGTTTGGTATGCTACTTATTTGAAAACCCAAAAGGGTGGCTAATTAGTGCATAAGACATGAAAACTATAAATGGTACCTTGAGTGATTATTGTGAATCTTACTAGCCTAATCATATCTTTAGATTTTACCTTATGTACACAATTATATGATCCTATAATGTTATCTCAGGATGTGATAACATTTTAAGTTTGAGAAAGTGTTGGGAGAAGAAATCAAATAGTATAGCTATGTAGGATATTCATGCATTATGTGTTTATTTGTTGGATATATGTATTTTTTCTTCTCCTCCATGACTTGTAATAGTAGACTAGAAGATGAACAATCTCTTCTTTTGGTGCCAAAGTACAGGAAGAATGTAAACAATCAAAGACTATAAATGACTATATATATGTATGATTATATTAAAAAGAGATTTCAACATTTGTTGAGATCATTATAGACTATTTGGTTATGATTACCTATTGTATTTATTATTTTGTTCTTTTAGTGAACTTTCATGGTTAATGTTTGTCTTATCTCCTTCTAAATTTTAATCTGAGTGCTCTATAAATGTTAATGAAGTTATGGTTATTCCTAATTCTTATTTAACACATGATAATTCATCACTATTATGATTTTGCTCTCCCTATTGAATATGAATTCTCTACACTATCCTCTACACTTGAGTAAAACTTAGTTATCCTCATCCTTAGAATGTTCTGATGCTTTAGGAACCTCTGCTAACACTATTAGGAAGCCAAAATGTGTTAATAAAGGAAGAATAAATTACATGTGTATGAACACAAAACCTTAACAATAAAATGAGGGTAAAACCCTAGGGTAAATATTCAAATCTAAAAATAAATCACATCAAATTGAAACCCTAAGAGGATGAAAAACCTAGGGTAAGCTAGGATTTTCATGAGAAGACTCAGAGGTTAGGTTCACCAAATTTATAGCCTTTTTTTAAATAAAAGTGAACTTGAAAGATTACCCAAATAAAATAAGGATTAAGATACTCTAAAAATTAGGAATATTAATGAATTTATATTTTACAAATATTATGATAATAATTACTAAATCTAAGCATTTTCCAAATATATAAAGTATAAAATTTAACATTATAAGAATAAAAATGCAAAGGAGAAATTGTACTTAGATTATACATTGATGTATAGGTGGATTTGGAAAAGGTAGGTGTAGAAATAAATTATATGAAGATTCTAATCTAGTCATTAGATTATAAAAATTATATTTTTTATAGTGCAAACACTTGAATCACCATGTATAAACTTTCATTGATTCTAATATACATGCTTCAATGCATATGTCATATACAAAATATTGATTATTGACTAAAACTTCCACCAAGGTCATTTTGGGTTTTTCTCACTTTTTAAATTTGTGTTTAGATTATGCTCATAGGCTTATAATATAAGGATATATCTTAAACCATATCTACTCCTCTTAGGTTTTATTATCTTTAAAAAAATGGGTTAGTGGGATAAAAAAGTCAAATTGACCTCACTATGTCAATGAGTGTTGCATACATAGCCAATAATCCAAAGAGGGATCCAAACATATGTAGTTATCCCCTATGAGTTGGATTGTGTGTGCACAAGGGTGAAATATACTATACACAAGTGCATGTAAATGATATAATTTGTAAATTAACAAATACTACTCATGGGATATTTTTTTAATGATTTAGACTTGTAATATGATTGCTCTTATGACTGATATAGAAATAGGAAAGAATAAGTAATTATAAATTAGTTGTGAAAGTGATTGAATGGGCTTGCATAGGTGTTTGATTGGTATTTGATAAATGAATATGAGTTGGATTTAATTTGTATTTATACCACACCTTTTAAAATATTCCCATGGATGGGTTAATCAAACTTATTAGGTTGACCCATACGTATATGAATACTTAAAAAATTTAATGTTTGTAAGGCATGGACACTTGAATTGGCTATGAGATAGTAGCATTGATGTTATAGTCCAATTTTTAATGCAAATATATAAGAATATGGAAAGTTTATATATATTTATAACTAACAATGAAGGATATATACCATAATTCAAGCATATTATGGGCTACAGGGGATCTAGATAATAAGAATATTAGGGTCAGACTACAAGATAAGCACTTAGGCTTGGTAGGATGATAAAGGAAAATATATCAACTATATGGAAGGTATATACCTAAAGGTTAGAGACTTGAGTGATATTTATTAAGTATACAACACTAGTTTAACATATAAATCTAGATTTAAGGATCTACACATACATATAGTGAAGGATCATAATTTCAAAATCACTCTATTTGGAAGAATAATTTGTGGATTGATTCCATCTTCAAATTATATTTATAAATAGTTAAGGGTCAATCATAAATGGGGTGATTGGGTTTAGCTCAACCCATTACACTACCCTTCTCATTTTTTTAGGTTTATAGTTATAACAAGCACCCATATGGTTTTCAAGACAAAGAGAATGAAAATAACAACATCTACATGGCATATACATAATTTTAGTATCTTATCTTGCTTAGCAAACATTGGTGAAAAAGTTGAAGTAGTTGAAATTTTATTATATTAAATAGATGTGATCTTCCTATGTTACTATCCATAGACTACAGACCTATCCAAAAAATATTTTTAGATTCTATTCTTGATTTTGAGCTATCATAGTCTTGTCTTTTCCTATTTCAAATTATTAGACATTAGTGTAGTCAACCATAATATATAAAATTTTAATTACCTTCTTATTAGTTTTACATACTATTTTTAACATATGCCACTTGTCAATTTAAAGTTTCATTTTTCTCAATTTTCATTTTAGATCAAGATTTATGCTTAAAATTCATATATTACAATTTGAATAGATCTATCAAGTTTTATACCTATTTAAAAAATTCATTTTTAAAATAAAAAATATGGTAAACATTATATATATTCTCATATTGAATATTTGAACTTGAAAGGGTTCAAAACAACAAGCCTTAGGTATTTATGATTAAATATGCATACAAAGGCCATCAACAAGGTTTGTGGGTGATGGTTGGGGATGAGGAGGAACATTTAGATTACCTCTATTTTTAACAATAGGAGGGGTCACCTTAAATATTGGGATAGTGATAACATGGACATACATAGAGGGAAAGTATTTATCATTGACTTGGGTAAAGGTGTATGGAATAATAGAATAATCCATAGTAGACGAGTGGATAGGGTTTACTTTATTAAACCTTAAGAAAGCTAATAAGATATCGACAAAGTAAAATTATAATAAATAAATAAATAAATAAATATGGATGTAATCATGGAAAAACCATTACAATAAAACCATGAATAATTTTTGGAATGAAAAATATATTTTTGATAAAAATTATTAAATAGACCAAACCCAAAAATTAACTTGATTATAGGTACACCTTTCATCCTAAAGGCCAGATTTAATAAAAATGGTAAACTGTGATTTAAAAAAAATGGTATAGTGTTTTGTTGAACAAAAATAGGTTTTTCATCCACTCAAAAAGACTATAAAAACTATAAATATATTTAAATATAAAACAATTTGGATCTAAATATCATCAAATCAAGGGAAAAGCCGAATAGAGGAAACCCTAATGGAAAGCTAGGTTAAAGGTGAAAATATTTTTTTGTGTAATGAAATCAGAAATCAAATCTACAAACCCAAGACAAAAATAATTTTTTTGTATGGAAATAAAAATAAGAATTGAAACCCTAGGAAAAAAATCTAAAACTATGGAAGGATGCTTCAATTAATGTGTATGGGTTCATCTACATGTTTTACCCTAATTTAGATTAAGATGATTTACATAATCTAATTAAGATATAAACTTGAAATGTAATTTAGATATTAAGATATGGAAATCAAGCATACATTTGAATGTACAATACTAAAATTGATTTCAATGATTTGATAAGTGGCATATGATAAATATAGTAAATATAATAAAGGGATGAGTACTTAGATTTTATGGGTAATTATCTGACTGTGCTTATATTCTAGAAGCAAACATTAGATGAAAATAGGCTTGTAATTTTTTCTTTATATTTTATTCTATGTTTGTGTAGGGTCAATTTTACTACATTGGGTTAGTATTTCCAATTGATACTAACCTATGTTAGTCAGTACTAAACTATGATGGAATGAGGAATAATGACTTTATGGTCACTTGTGCTTTCCTATGCTTGCTTTTTTTTTTGTGATGTTGAAACCTAATGATGTCAATAATCTCATAATTTAGTATCCTTTGAATTGAAACCCTAGGTGTGCTTATGAGGGATAGAAACCTAGAAAAAATAGGAAAGTATAGTGGGTTGAGATGACCTAATAATCCCTATTAGATGATTAATCGATACTTATGTATCCAATAATCTAAGGAGGGAAATAAATCCACATGTATTTCTCCCACATAGTGTGATTATTTAATTATGATCCTTTGATATATGTATGTAGATAATGATTCAACTTTTATACTTGATAGTTTTTGTTTTGAATTCATTTTATAGTGATTGATACTTGGATTGTAACTACTCCTAGTGATATATTTTTAATTTGGGAAGAAAAGGGTAGATTTTTTTTGATGTGCAATAGTGTATATATGTGATCCACATAAGTAAAAATTACCTTTTTATAGAGATACTGATTTTTTTATGTACGAGTCCTAAGGAGGTTTTTGATTTTAAAAAGTAGTCATTACTAGGAATAAGTTGGTACTAATTTTATCTAGTTAGGATTGATTGGATATACTAAAAAAATATAATATAACTAACATGTGTATAATGGGAATAATCTAAGAGTCTAGATATGTATATACATGATATTTAATAGGTTTAAAATAGACAATGAGGTTCTTTTAGGTGTGTAACAACAAAACAAAAGGGTTGAGCCATAAGATAGCATGAAAGTGTGATAGAATGGTAGATTAGGACCTTGTTTATTTTATTAGCTAATTTATGTTAAGTGTGTGTCAATATTTTAAATATCAAATACTAAAGACTAAATTTTAGTAGATACAATTATTAAATAAAATAGTTTAACATAATCCTCAATAGTTGGGATATGGCACTTTGATTTGTTATGTCGTTATTTATTATTATATTATTACATATAATAAAATGTTTCGAAAAAGTTAGGATGTGACACTAATAACCTTAAAAAAGTGTTTCCATAGAATATTTATATCTCATAGTGTTATAGTTAAAAATTACCTTTCCAAGTCATTTCTTTAGTGAAAATTTCTGCTTAATGAGATTCTCTAAGATGGATTTGTTTCTTAGCATTGCATTACATTATCATTATTCCTTATTATTCCAACTTAGGAGGTTATATTCAGATTGGAATCTTATTCCTAATGAAATTCAAGAATGAAAAATTAAATATAGGGTGAATCCATGAGGAAGAGGTAGCTTTAATTTATACATGACATTGCCAAACTTCTGTAAAATCTTATAGTGACCATAGAACTTAGAATCTAATTTGAATTTTTTCTAGTGTATGTTTTGACACATGATGTGATGTATCCTAATCACATTATGATTACTCACATTTAATATATTTTATTAACTATGGTGCAACAATATATAACTCATGGAAATTTCAATGATAATATTGGTACTCTACAATATACATGTGAGGCATGCCACCAATAATAATGATTACTCACCCTCTTTCATACCTTGAAGTGTGTCTTTGTGGTGGTGTAATATAATAATTGGAATACATAGAGGAGTGATTATAATTATACTCATGGTAAGGTGTGGAAGATGATAATTTTTTGTTGAATCATGTGATGTATTTGGTGACTAATTACACATATTACAAATGTTAGTGACTATCTATGTAACTAGAGAATCTGACTACTATTCAGGATTGTCAATTAATATTTAAATTATATAATGTTTATAAATAGTACCATATTATATATTAATAAAAATATTAATTAAAATAATAACAAAAAATAATAACTTGTGAAATGTGGAGGACAACACAATAGAAGAGAAACCAAAATAAATTATATTATTTCAACTGCAATAAAATGACAATATAGTAGGTTAAAAATAATTACATACTCATAGAACTTTATGGATTAATATAGATGCTCAAATATACATATAAAATTTGATGCATGGACTTTATGAAATGAAAATAGGCACATACTCTAAAATAAATGCTTTAGAGTTATTTTCATTTTACATATTATTTACCCTAGTTCTTGTTTTATAAAAAATAAGGAATTAGCTACTATAATTAATAGATATAAGAATATCTATATGAAAATGAAAAAAATAGATCTACCCAATTGGATAAGTAATAATAAAAAGACAAAGTGATAAAAAAATTAGGTTATGAAAAATAATCATAAAAGTATATGGAATGATCACAACTAATTATTGTTTCTAAATTATGGAAGTCAGTATCTACAAATATGACTATGTAGGTTAATTTTGAATTTTATTGAACTTTGATATGACCCCTATA
This sequence comes from Torreya grandis, assembly GCA_037957365.1. Taxonomy (NCBI): domain Eukaryota; kingdom Viridiplantae; phylum Streptophyta; class Pinopsida; order Cupressales; family Taxaceae; genus Torreya; species Torreya grandis. Next base: position 1,390,717 of record JARHVA010003863.1, read on the forward strand.
TCCTACTTGGTAGTTTCACACCCTACATAATGTTAAATTGGGTAGTTTCATGATGGTCATATCCACATTGGTAGATCTATCTCTAGGTTATCTAAACTAAAATGTATAGGGTTGTAAAACCTATTTTTTCTAACATTTATTCACCTCTTATTTTCTAATCTTCATGTGTTTATAATTTCCTAAATTTATAGGAAGAATGTGTTCCATTTGTATTCCTTATTTTTTCACCTAGATTGGTCCTCAAAATAAAAAATTGGTTATAGAGCTTGAAAATCACTAAAGTGACATTTAAAACTATGCATCCTCCATATTAGAATCAAACCTCCATGTAGTTGTGAGTGAGTGTAAATGGAAGAGATCAAGAAAGGGTTTTTACTCATCTCTTTCCTAAAATTTATCATATAACTATATACAAACTAAAACCTTCATTTTAAATAAGGGGATTAAGATAAAATAAGATAGAAAAATCTATCACAAGTGTGTAATTATAGACACTATAATTATGCACCATAAGTGTTTTATGACATGTGCATTATGGCTAAGTCTGATATCCTAAAATCCTAAAATAGGTTAAGTCTAAAATATGGTAGAATCCTCCAAAATCTCTAATTTACATCGAACTCCTAGAGGTCTATAACCCATCTCAAACATCATAAAATTATATACATAAAATATAACTTAAAGTATAAGTAATTTAATGTCTATATATAAATTTCAACTTATAATTTAATGTTTATTTTATGTATATACTACCTGAGTCACCCATGGTATTTAATTTTACTAATTACCATCATAATTATCTTAACTACCCATAATTTTAAAATATCTAAACAAAATCCCTTTTAACCAAGTAAATTTGTATCTTTAACAAAATTAATCATAATTAAAATTTGTGTAACAAGTAAGAAACCTATTTACTTGGCTTAGCACATGGTTAAAAATAACTAAGTAGAATGTAGCTAGAAAGAATAAAATCATTTATCAATCCTCCCATAATCAGTATCATTCTATTTTGGATCAATGAAGATTATAAAATCCTTCACATTACTCTTTATCATGGATTTGATTTTGATTATAGAATCACTGATGAAATTTCCATTTCTTATGTTGATGATGCTACTTGACAAGCTATGTAGCAAATAAATATCTGGTTAGCCTTCAAGAAGCATAGAATTCAAAATATCCATCTCAATCTCATTAAAGGATGGTATCATAGTCCAAGTGAGTTTATTATATTATTTATCTTGATTTAAGTTCATATTAGTTTTATTATCTATTAGCAGTTATAATCTTTATAAAATCTTACTTTTACCAAAAATCATCCTCTAAGTTTTTATCCTCATATTCTAGTATAATTGATATCAAATCATAAACTAGCTTTAATATCCCATCTTCACAATCTTAGAAGTATCTAAGATAGGTTATTATTTATGTATTAGCATTACAAAGTCTATTTATTTCATTTAAACATCATCATTATATGGTCAGTTGCATTATCTCCCTTTGTAGAATTGGCCTTACCTTTTTGTGAATCATTTCCATAATCTATATCCTTTATGTTGTGATAATTCTAAAAGATCGATCACAATCCTACAAAATAGATCATGATCCTACATAATCGATCATGATCCTATAAATCAACCACATATTTATAGATAGACATCGATTACTATCAAGAATCCTTTTCATTTTGGAAGCCAATATTAATTGGGATAAATCAACAAATATCTATTTATTTTATTCATCTATATTTGTTTATCTCATATCTATTTATCTTAAATAATCTATATTCATTTATAATATCAAGTTATCTTTTTCGTTATCTTTATCTTTGAAATGACAATTGGTATATATATATATATATATATATATATATATATATATTTAATCCATATCAATTTATCTTAAATAATATGTATGCATTTATCTTATCAAATATATTTAACACAATTTGTATCTCATTTAAAATTTTATCCATTTTATTTCATACATTAGCATACTAACATCCTCCTATGGAAGTGTATCACTTCCTAGAACTGATCTAGTATTAGGCAGTCCACTTAGTTATCTTATTAATCCAATCTTATCCAAGTTGTCTCTTGTGTGTAGGTAATCCTTCCTAGCCAAAAAGGAGTTAATACTCTATTGGATCAATGGTGTGCAACCTCCATCAAAGGTATTCCTTTTGAAAAACTTGTATCATTTTTATTTTTAGTAAGTTTATTTATTAAATAAAAATGAACCAAAAATACTAAAACATTTTGGCATGCTCAGTGGGACCTTGGGTCTCATTATTCTTTTTTTATTATATTTTGAAATCATTCATTAGTTACATTTTCTTTATTATTTGATTTCATTCAAAAAAGATAAATCCAAAAATTCTTTCTTTCCTTTCTAAAAGGATTAAAAATAATTTCATTCATCATCCACTTGTTTTAATAATCCAAATGGATTAATCTAGGTAGATAAATATATTATGACAATCACACCTTCTCACACACAACCAAAACCACAATAATCTCATAATAAGCATCAAAACATTTTACTACATAGGTGTACCCACTTGGATTTCATCACCAAGAGGAAAAGCAACTCAATGTACTAACTGAGTATACAAATTATGGAAAATAATTATAAAGGATAAGCACTCGACACACTTATTGATGTGGTGTGTGAAGTGAGGGGGTAAGCCCCAATACCAAGCCACATAATTCCTTCCAACATGGAATCAAGACTCAATGTAATTTTGTGTATACATAGGTTATAATCCTTAAAAAAAACCTAAAACCATCTTTATAATACCATTTATTAGTACCTTCATTAACCCTTCTCCCTATCACATTATAAATTTCATTTCATAAAAAAGTAAAATATTTAAGTACATTTAGTAGTGTGTGTGTCACTAAAAGTGAGATAAATCAAATAAATCTTATTCTTGTTTATGTTATGTTTTTATTTTTCTTGGAATTCATATTCCTCAAATGAATATTTAACAATTCCCCCCTAAATATCTTGAATACATTGGGGATAGTCCTCCATAGTTCTATATGCAAGGAGACCTTGGGTTTTCTAGTATTTTATATAGCAACACAATATTCCTTAACACTTATATTACATTTTGAGCAAGACATATACCTATTTATCCACTTCCTAAATACACTCTTTTTAAACATATCACACCCATAAAAGGATTTGATAGACACTTGGTGGATATAGTTTCAATGATGGGACCTCAAACACCACCACCTACAACTATTAGTACTCTTATTCCCACCACTAATGTTGGAATAAACACACAAACCCCAACAACATCCAATCCTTCCACAATTAACATTCAAACACATAACACTACCACTTTTCAACCTATGTCCCATATACCACCTACAACCCCCTTACCAAACCTAGTGTTTGCCATACCTACAACACTACCACCAATCTAGACACATGTGACCACTAATCCTTGACATATAATACATCCACCACAATACTCTCAACAAATACCTCTCTAATATAAATATGTATCATCTCTTAATCCACCCTACCAATATCATCCCCATGTTACCTCAACTCCATCAATCAACACCATAGCCATTGGTTACCACCTATCTCAATTGTTTCCCATCTCATTATATCCTCAATAACATCTTCAAGATAATTACACCCCTCATAATGTCCTAAGTGTCCTTCCCCCACATAATCCTTAATTAAACATCCTTTGTGTACTCATGTATAGAATGTCTCATCTAGAAGTATACACCTTAGGAAATAAAGGTATACCTTCTTATGAATAAATATAGAAAAATACTATAAACTCAATATTCCCCATATGAACATATAATACATAGTGAAAACTAATTTAATTTATCAAATTACAAAACAAATAAGATCCATAATAACACATTAGGGAATTCAGGCATGCATGTTACCTCATAGCCCATGAAAATGCCCTCTTATTAAGAAACTTTCCAATATCATTCGCTGGACCAACTTTGGATTGGTATAGTTCCATTCCTCAACACTCTCTATTTTCCTTTAGTCAATTATCTTAGATTTTCCTAGAAAACTTCTCCATTAACACCATAAAGAAAATAACTATCATTGACATGTATACTATCTGATAATTTGAAGATGAATCCATTATCAACTTTGTTTCCTAGTGGTGTAACATTATTAATCAATTATCCTTTTCTCTTACCCAACTAGAAATTATTGAGTTATTTTCTAGGTGATGCGCTAAGAATATCTTGTCAACACTCCAAATCCAATCCTTTAAAAAAATTTACAAAGCCTTCACTATGGCCCAAAAATTATAAATTTAAGCCCTCGAGTAAGGTAAAGTTAGATTCTAGAATCAAAATGCCAAATTAGAACCCTTTACAAAATTAAATAACCCCAAGCCAAAGGGCACTACCAATTCTATAGTTCTAAATATTGGCCCTCCATTGACACCTAAATAGTCTAGTCATTCCTCTTCCCAAACACAATCTCGAAGATCACCCACATGATTTCCCCCAAATAGTACACACCTTTAGGGGAATCTTACACTTCTATCCTTGATAATATTTTGAAGGCATCTATCATTGAGCTTCCTTTGATTGGGCCTACTAATGATTCTTGTATTAAAACAAATTGGTACAAGGAAAATGATTTTTTTGGCTACCATCTTGTAATAGGTCATGATGTTAATAGATGTTTCTTCTTTAGAAGTTTGTTCCAAAATTTATTGATTAGGGTAAATTCAATTAAACAAACCCAACATTCTCCTAATCAATCCTTAGATATCTATATATAATCATTTCCCATCCCCCCTAATTGAACTAGGTACAAACACACACTATAGATCCCTCACAATGCAAAACTTTCATGATAAATACTATAAATTACCAACTACTACCACAAGAAGTTAATGTGTCTTCAAACTCATCCCCTAAAATACCAGATCTCCTTATAGGAGATACCTTGGAGGAAAAATAATCTAAGCCAATTTAAACTATACCTATCACCCATTCCAACCCCTTTGATCTCATTAAATGGGATCCCCTAAAGGATGAATATTTTAAATATATTCTCAACTCCACTCCAAAAATAAAAGATAAAAAGGCAAATCTAAATAAATGCCTTGGTATTCCAAAATAAAAATATCTCCAACACCCACTAATAAGATTAAATCTCCCATCACCATCCAAATGAAAAAACATAAAATCAAGTTACAAAAATATCATTATCACATATGATAGTATTAAAAGGGGAAAATCAACAACACCCCTAATCCAAAACAAGCCATCCATCTTAGGACCTCACCCTTCAGCCAAATAGTCTATTAAGATCATTGATTCACCATCTAAAGGGATTATCCAAAAATATCATACTCTCCTACTGACACCAAAACCTTTAGCCAAACATCCCACTTTTAAACACCAAAAGACTCCACATAAAGACACAAATAAAACACCTCTTGATAAGCCTATCTAGATGGAAAATACTAAAGCCAAATCATTGTAAAATTTCATACCCTAAAAGGATAAAAATATACAACCAAACCCATTACAAGAATCATAAACTACCATTCTTAATCAACTTTTTAAAGCATCCCTCATTTATTTATCATCCCTTAAACCTTTCAGTACGCACACTAAAAAACCTCCCTGATATAGGGAAGATAAGGTGTGCACCTACCATAGGACTCTTGGACATGATATTTAAAATTATAATGCACTTAAATCCATAGTTTGGAATATTTTTGAGGATGATGGCCTTTTAAATGAGAAATTTTACCTTAATCCCATCTTTGACACAAGCTTCTAAAGCTAAAAATCTAACCAAGGATAACACACCCATCATGGGGGTTCATACCTCTATATTACATTGATTCCTCAAAATTGTATATTAATGCCACATCCACACTATCCCATTACTCCCACATTGATTTAATAAACTCTCAATAGGGGAGTATTTATTATCAACACTTGATACGCATTCGACTCCTCAACTATATGTCCATCCTATCTGATGACATGCTTATCACCCTAACCTCATAGAGGTTACCTCCCTTATGTTCTTGTCACCTCTTTACCCATTTAATGTATGGGGGATAAATCAATCCTCCTCATAAATAAACCTATAAAAAGTATGAGAAAAGAGTAATTAAGAATAATTTGCTCCTAATTGACTTGGATTGTATGGATTTTGGTCATATCATTTCGTATCCTTTGATGACAAACTAGAAAAGAGTCTCCCAATTCTTTACATCTATGCTCTATTTATTATTAAAATATTTGGTTATCCACAAATTAACTTAGGATTCTTATTGATTATTTCCATAAAGCTCCACAATTATAACTTATAATGATATATAATCATGTGGTCATCTAACAACACTTTCTTCATGACCTTAAATGTGAGCACCTCAACTCTGCTCATAACATTTTTCTACTAGATACACTCTACCTATATGTAGAAAGGAGCCCCAAATCATTATTTCTAATAACAAAGATCACACTATCACCTTGTGTCATAGATTTTTTCTTCAATAACATGACATAGGCCAACTCAAAGTCAATCCATGGTTTCCTTAATTCAAAATAAAAAATTTGGGATATATATCAAAGCCATGGGAAAATTATAGACTATTTCGTTAAATGACAACTATTCATAAAGTTAAAAGTGAAAAATTTTCCCTTGAAGGATAGATTATCATAAAATATATATAGACCACTCCCTTGAAGGATGGCTATCCAAAATTGAAAATAAGAAAGCTTCCAATATTGATCAGCTATCCTATCTTATCTAAAAGTTAGCAAGCATACCAATCAAAATATAAAATCAAAATTCAAATAATATTCAAATAAATAATCCCACATCAATCAACTTTCCAATATCTAGCATACTTTTAGCATTGATTTGTCAACATAAAAAAGCAAATGTGAGTTGGCCTTAGTTGGTCCTATCATCATTATTACACTAATACATACCCTCTAACCTAAAGAGATAACATGATCCTAATTCCATTTCCACATCTACATATAATTTCACATTTTTATGAAGCCTAAGCTTAGTTGTTTGATGATCACCAAAGAATTTATTGGAATTAAAAAAGGCTTGTAGAGTGCATAAATGACAAAGAAGATCATGCCTCACAAAAATTAAATCAAACTAAGGAGTTGAAGTCCACTTAGATTACTCTTTTTCTCATATGTTATGCATAAAATCCATACGCATCATCCATCCATCCAATGCAAACCATCCAAATTCATTAGATTTGATTAATATTTAGCCAATAAGAAAAATGACATTTAGAATGCACTATTTATATTCATAAAAATGATTTATGTTGATCCCCTATGATTGACCTCAATCCATTATTTTGGATTTACTTGCATGCTTCATAGTAGATAGTATTACACCCAAGCCAAGTAGATTATGACCATTACAATTATGACATTTTACAAAGAACCTTAGGTTAGTTGAGGATGACCCCCTACTATTCCCACAAACTATCCTAGCTAACCCTCTATTATGAGTAAATCCTTGGAAGATATTAAAAGAGTGTGTTTCACCTTGAAACAATAATATATAAGTGATTCCCTGACTCTTAGCATAATAGATGCTTTAATTAGACCTCCCTATCATTTGTTTTCTTAGTAGGCAAATTAGTTTCCACTTTTTCATAGTGGTTTTTATATGTTTTTAGCCTTAGGTCATTTATGTATGTCATATCCCCATCCTTATAGTGCAAATAAGCTACTCATTCAAAAATTTGTGTTATTTGCATTCATTTTTATCCTTCATATCCTTGTCCTATCTTACCATCCACATTATTTCAAACCCATCACCACCTCATTATCATTTACTAGATCCTATTATAAGGTGTAATACCTCCTTATATACGTTGGTTATCAAAACCCTCCTAGTTTTTATCTCACATCTAGTTGTTACACATCACTCAACAAAAAAGGGATAATGTAGACACTAGAATTATGCACCATAAGTATTTTATGACATGTGCATTATGGTTAAGTTTGATATCCTAAAATCCTAAAATAGGTTAAGTATTGAATATGTTAAAATCCTCCAATATATATAATGTTCATCATAAATCTTATAGGTCTGAAACCCCTCTCAAACATCCTAAAAGTATATACATAAAATATAACTTAAAATATAAGGAAGTGAATGTCTATATATAAATGTCAACTTATACTTCAATGTTTATTTTATGTATATACTACCTAATTCACCCATGGTAATTAATTTTACTAATTATCATCATAATTATCTTAAATACCCATAATCCTAAAATATCTAAATAAAATCCCTTTTAACCAAGTAAATCCATATATTTAACAATATCCCTCATAATCAAAACCCATGTGATAAGAGAGAAAGATATTTGATTATCTTAGCATATGGTTAAAAACAACCAAGCAAAATGTATCTAAAAAGATAAAATTCATTATAAATTCTCTTTTGATCAAAATCAATCCATTTTGGATCGACATCGATTATAAAATCTTGCACGTTGTTCTTTTCTAGGGATGTGATTTTGACTGCAAAAATACTAATAAAATTTCTTTTGCATATGTTGTTGATGTTGCATGGCAAGCTACATTGAAAATAAAGATCTTGTTATCCTTTAAGAAGCCTATAATTCAAAATATCCATCTCAATTCCATTGAAGGATGGTAGCACAGTCTAAGTGATTTTATTATTTATCTTGATTTAAGTTCATATTTTTTTTATTATCTATTAGCACTTAGAAAGCTTTAGGAAATCCTACTTTTACCCAAAATTATCCTCTATGTTTTTATCCTCACATTATATTAGAATCTAAATCAAATCCCAAACTAGTTTTAAAGTCCCATCTTTAGGGTTTTATAAGTATCCAAGATAGGTTCTTATTTATGTATTAGCATTGTATGGACTATTTTTTTTTAAACATCATAATTGTATGGTCATTTGCATTATCTTCATTTGTATAAGTGGTCTAACCTCTATGAATAATTTATATAGTCTATATCCTTTATGTTGTGATAATTCTATAGAATCAATCACGATATTAAAGAATGAATCATGATCCTATAGAATCGATCATGATCCTACAAATTGACCATGATTTTATAGATTTACATCGATCACTATTAAGAATCCTTTTCCTTTTATAAACCCATATCAATTGGGACAAATTAGCTATATATATATATATATATATATATATATATATATATATATATGTTTGTCGTGTATCTATTTATATTATTTAAGATAAATAGATACAAATCATGAAAAAGATAACCTAATAAGATAAATGAATAAAAATTATTTAAGATAAATAGAAACATGACAAACATATATATATATATATATATACACACATACTTGTTTATCGTGTATCTATTTATCTTAAATAATTTGTATTCATTTATCTTATTAGGTTATCTTTTTCATGATTTGTATCTTTTAAATAACATTTGATAAATCTATATCTATTTATCTTGTTAATCCATACCAATTTATCTTAAATAATATGTATGCATTTATCTTATAAAATATCTTTAACATGATCTATATATCGTTTATCATTTTTATCCACATAATTGCATAAAATAGTGGACTAACATCCTCTTAAGGAAGTATACCACTTCTTATAACTGATCTAGTATCAAACAATCCACTTATCTATCTTATTAATCCAATCTTGTCCAAGTTGTATCTTGTGTGAAGGTAATCCTTCCTAGCCAAAAATGAGGTCCTACTTCACTAGATCAATGGTGCACAACCTCCATCATAGATATTTCTTTTAAAAACCTTGTATCATTTCTATTTTTAGTAAGTTTATTTATTAAATAAAAATGAACTAAAAATACTAAAATAGTAATATGTGACTTAAATATTCTTAACTTGAATTAGGAGGAATGAAAAAAGTTGATACTTGGTTGTGATATAGGTCAAGACCATGATATTATATTATGTTTGATGATCCATTCTATGTGTATAAATAATATTAGATGAATTTTATATATAATGAACTCTAAGATAATATGGATCATGTTAGTGGACTTTTAAAATGATAAGATGTGAGATGAAAATCTAAATATCAATAGATGCCAATGTAGGGTATAGAATAAAATGAGTTATAGTCTAAGAATTTCAATATATATATTATGATAACCATTTAAATGTTATTTTGAGACTCAATGGCTAAATGGATACCAATTTAGGGTTAGATAAGTCCTAAAAATATGAAAATATACACAAGTACATCAAATATGATAAATTAGGGATAATACATTAGGTAAAGGTTTTGTACCAGTTTTAAATTTATACATAATGACCCTAATTTGACATGGGTATGTAAACATAAGTGAATTAATGATTGATTCAAAGCATAAATATGAATAATTTGAAACACATATCTTCTCTTACCTAGGGATGAGTGAAGGGTTTTTGACTATTCAATTAAGCTAAGCTTCTCTTCACATAGATTTTTTATGTTCATAAAATAAGTTTTAATTAATACAAGTAATAAATGTGCACAAAATTTAAATTTTGAATTTTGAAGTTTTGAAAAAAGCTTAAAGTAACAAATATACTCATTTTGTATTTCTCTAAATTCCATAACAACCACCTCTAAACATAGACTTGTGATAAGTCTTGAAACATATCCAACACTTCTATGGGAGTCACTAGGGCTTAATCAACTTCTTGATCAAGTAAGTATATAAATATTTCCAAGTTTGATCAAGTTTACTCAATTTCACTCCATTTGGATTTTTTTTGAAAATATTCCTTGATATATGCCCATATTTTGAGGTGAGGGATGAAGACATGTTACAATCACTTATCTCAAAAGATAATTTTAATTGCCTCATACACTAATAAAATAATATAAATGAAGCATTAATATCCTAAAGCATATGCCAATGAAATTTTAATATAGCCAATACCAATGAATTATGTTAAATTCTCAATCTAGATTAGTAAATATAGAACCATATTAGGAAAAACAAAAAAGTTTATGCTGTCCCCAAAGTAAATCTAAGGTGGGAACAAATAAATAAACTAAATGTCATATAATATGAATCAATAATTTTAAGTGCCTCATACATTAATAAAATAATATAATTAAAGTGTAAATATCCTAAAACATATGCCAAATATATTTTAATATAGAAAATACCAATAATTAAGTAAAAGTTTCAATCTAGATTAGGAAATATCGAACCATATTAAGCAAAAAAAAAAGGTATGGTGTCCCCAAAGGAAATGTAAGGTGGGAAAAAATAGAATACCCCAAATGTGATATAATATTCCCCTTATCAAGTTAGATATAAAAATGATAACACAAATAAGTAGTACGCCCACTTAGATGTATGGTAGAGATAATAAAATTTAGGCACCAATAAAGTATAGTAATATGCAAGATAGACATCATGGATACAAGTAATGAATAATGAAATGAACCACATAATTTAGTGAGAAAATATAAGTTAGTGATACCAAAAAATAATAGACCTAAAAACATGATGAAAAGAGGATCATATATGAATGCACAAAAATAAAAACACATTCACATACAGAAAAACATTCAAACACAATAATCAATATAACTATGCGCAAATTGTAGTGAAGATGTCCATGTGATATATTAGATATAATTACTAGAATAATATGTAGTAACCAATTTAATCTAGTTCAATATGATAAATAACAAGAAAGGAAATATATTTCCATTAAAAATATGTTATGTGTCAATGCCCCCATGATACAACATGTTATCTATGAACAAAGCCTTCTAAAGCTATGGGAAAATAGTGTTTAGTCCAATATCATATAACTTGTAAATATGCATAGAACCCACCCAGGAAATACCATAAAAAATGCATAAATGTTTTATATTTAATTGAGTTAATGTGGTGATAAATCCTAATTATGATAAATAGTAGGGTGTTAACAAAAAAATTCTAAATAGAAAATTGAAGGTAAATAAATAAAATAGGAAAAATGAAATGATTAAAAATAAACATATACTATAAAATTGAAGGATGAACTAAGTTTTTTTATTTATCTAATTAATTATATTGGCTAGAATAATGTAAAATTAGGAAAACATGAACAAACTTAGAATCTTCCTAGAAGCTAGATCTAAGATCCTGCAAGGAAAAAAGAATTGGATAAGGAGATAAAATTTAGTCATTATTGTCCCTATCATCAATTTTTTATTTTTTTAGAAAATAGGAATTTAGGTCATAATCACATGACATTATAAAATAGATCTATGTGCATTAATTTTGTCTTCAAAGATGTGCAAAAGACCTACATATAATTTTTTAAAGTTGAAAACCTTAGTAGGAAACACAATGATTGATTGACTTGAAAGTAGGAAAAAGAGGAGTTTATTTGGGCTGAGATGATCCCAGTCACTCCCATAATGACTCAATAATACCTACACATCTAATAGTCTAAGGAGTGAAATCAGTCCCAATATAGCTCTCCCACCTAGGTGTTTCATGTAATTTTTATTCTTTGACTATATGAATGCATATGGAATCAACTTAAATAATTGATAATGATAGAATAAAAATAACATAAGACATGGATAAGGATTGATTGAGGTTATTAAAACCTGAACCACAAAAAATATAGATTTTTTCTTAAAGTGAAATTTTGTAAATAAGCCTCTAAATTGAAAATTTACAAGTTGTGTAATAAGTGAGTTGAGTGTGTTTGAGGAGGAGGTAAAACAATTTTTTTAGGCCTATCACAATAGAAATATTTAGCCTAGAATTAGTGGCTACATCCATAACACTTTTATACTTACACATAGAATAAACAACACAAAACTACCTTTTCTCTAATCCAACAACACCATTTGAGGCTGAACCAATCACCTTGGGGTTTACCATTGGGTCCAAAAGATCCATCATCTTCATAAGAAAAGGATGGAATATGATAAAATCCCTAGCCTTAGCTACATTCCTTAATCATATATTTGATGCCTGTCATAGTGTTTAGATTTTTGGACTTGATTCTCTACATGCTAGATCCATAATCTAAGGAAGATTTAGACATTTGTGACACCTCCCTAAAAAATTTGGAATCAATATTTGGACTATCACCAGCCTCTACCATCATCCACTCCCAAGATTAGTTGTTTTTCTCAACTAAATCCACCATATCTCCCACAAAATTGGATTTAAAATAAATTATCCCTCATTTCTTTTGGTAGTTATGGGCCAATAGGTTTCAAACCCCACTATTGGAAAAAAGTAGATTTCTTAAGTGTCTCAGCTCCTCTAACTTCCACCTATGTCAAGTAGTCTTTCAATATACAAAAACTTCAAAAAAAATTCTAGTGGATTTATGTAGTGTCTCGACTACCCAAAACTCCATCTAGTACAAAGTGGATATTTTGAGTGAAGATGCACAATGGGAATCACAAGCAAGTTTTTCACTTGTCATAACTTACTTTAAGTAATAGTGTTACAATATCAAGAAGGTCTAGGTTTGTTTGAAGACTATAGGATTGGAAAATATGAGTGTAATAAATCATCTTTGGAACTCCAACTATAGTTGAAGTAAAGATAATTTAGATCTCTGAAGGCAAGTGAAGTCATACATCTTAGATACTCTGATTGCAAGTGAAGTAAAGCAAATTTATAACTCTAAACACAAGTGTAGTTAACCAACATTATAACTCTAAAGGTTTTTTATGGTTTGTGAGGTTTCAAATATACTCTACTTATTATTAAAAGTGAAGTAAGTTGTCTTCATAAACTCAATTTATACTAGCAAGTAAGTAGTCTTAGCAAACCTAATTTTCACCATCTAGACTTGCATTTGCATATTTCATTTTTTCAAATGCAAAGAGAGTTATAAGAATAGACCAAAGGAGAATTTGATAGTTGGATTTTCATAAGAGAATTTTCTTGGCAAGAACACTTAATTTTTTCATAAAGATTCTTCATAGGAGTTTCTCTTAAAATATCTAAAGTAAATTTTTATTCTAGAATAAGATTTTGATAGAACCAATTTACTTATTAATGAGATTGATATTGATATAATTTACCACTCAAATGATCCTCATGATGGGTAAATACATGAAACATAAAGTACAATTGTCCAAGTGGTGATGTTGAACATTAAGGGCATTTCTCTAGTACCCTTAAGGGGAAGTCTCCATGGGCACTACCTTTATATGCTACCCCTGGGTAGATGGTTAGAATGTAAATAGTTATGGACTTTCAACATCATTTGAATGTACTAATTATGGGTCTAGATTATAGAGGGTAGGAGGTGATGCCTATTAGGATGAAATTTTTTTTGAATAAATTGGTGTTATTTCTTTATAATCATAATAGAAACAAGTTTGGAATTCTAAGGGAGTGGAGGTGGATGTAACTCAACCTCATGTTTTTGTGAATATATCTTTCACTGAGTGTGGTGCTTTTGTGATTTAAGACACATTTTTACCAAAGTATAGTATAACTATGGTAACCTTTGTGGTAAAAGGGCAGATGTGACAACATAAAGATTTGTGTATTCTAAAATCAAATAGAGTTATGTTGACAGTGGGAAACGAACATATTATTGATTAGATCAGTAAGTCAACTGATAACATTTTCCAAAATATGGATGAGGTTAGTGTAAATATTTCACATGAAGTAAAGGTCAATAGCTCTATGAATAAGCCCAAAAAGCTATGTGTAAAATCTTGTGTTTTTCTTTTTAAACTAGTTTTAGGGGAGGACATTCAGATGTATGAGGTGGTTTCCATGACTTCACAAACTCTAATTGGTAGATTTTATGGTCATATAATGGGTGATAGGACTCTTTAGGAATGGTTATCAAATAAGTGGGAAGTCATACTCAGTTATATAGCCTCTTTTTACATGTTAATGAGGGGTTGGTTGAGTTTATGTCTCCAATCAACAGACAATTTAGAAAGAATCATTATACATTGTTGGAAATAGGACTCAATGCCTTTATTTCTCAAATTTTGGACCCCTTTTTTTTATGCTAGATCTAAGAGGGTGGACTCAATTCATATTTGGGTCAAATTACCTAGCCTTCTAGTAGATTTATAGTCTTTGGAATTTTTCAAGGCTATTGGTAACATTCTAGGATACTTCTTGGATGCTGATATGGGCTTTATAAAATATTGGAATATGTCAGTTGTAAATATTTTCATTGGTATTGATCTTTAAGTAGGATTGGTAGGTGAATTTACTCTACAAAAAGGTAGTCATTCATTGATTTAATAACTAGATTACCAAGGTATACCATTTAGATGCTTTATATGTCATAAACAAGGTTATCTGGTAGTGGAATGTAATATACCTTTCAAAAAGAAGAATCAATAGCATAAAGAGGTAGAATTTCCAAAAAATAATGTGGCTTAGGTTAAGCCTCAAGACTCTAAATATTAGGTGGAAGAGGATCAATTACAGCTAGGGCAAAAAATGTAAAATTCTATGTTAAATGGGTTAGATTTTGGGGACCCTTTAGGTATACAAAAAAAGGTTGATGAACCAAAAATTGAAACTTTACATGTAGGCTCTTTAAAGGAAAGTATGTTAAATTCATCTTTAGGAAACACAACACTTCCTTAGCCAGTGATTTCTAATTATTATTTGAAAAAAAATACCAAGGTGTGAGATACTTTGGTTTTGAGTGAAGTTGAGGATAGGACTATTTCAAGCTCATGAGTGAGTTTAAAAAGGGAGGAGGGAAACAGTCCATTAGACACTCTATTTAACAATGTTGATGATTATAGGTCCATATTGACAAATTTATCTAATGTTCTTGAAGGGGAGATTTCACATGGTTTTTTGGATGTTAATAATAAGGTAGAGAAGGTAAAGGGAATTATAATTTAAGGAAAAGAGGAGCTAAAATATATGTTAGAGGGGAAAATGATAGAGTATTGGGTTCAAATCCAAGAAGAGGTAGTAATAAAAAGGGGAGAGGAAGGTCACACATCTCTCTTGCATAAGAGAAATCTACAATTGAAGTTGTTGAAGGGAAACAATCTCATATAAAAGGGGTTCTTAGAGCACATTCAATCCTAAGTCAGGTTAAAAAATTATTTTCCTCTTAAAAATTTAGAGGGTTGGGTCATCCCTCCAAAAAATTGGCCTTGAAGTGACTGATCCAAGTACACAATCTTGATATTGTGATGTTGCAAGAGACTATGTGTGTTGGGAGAAATATAACTTCTAAACTAGAAATGAATTTAGGTGGATGGGAATTCATTTAACTAGATGAAAATGGTTGATTAAGGGGATTGATCACTGGGTGGATATCTAGGTTTTATATTTGGAAAAACTCTTGGGCTATCAAGTCAAGTTTACACATTGACCTTTTTTTCAAGAGATAGGTAAAGAGATGACTATTTTGAACATCTATTGCCCTTACCTTGATAGAGTGTAATAATGGGAGAATACTTTTGGTTTGGATATGTTGAGATAGAATAGGGCGAGTTTAGGGGGTGACTTCAATCTTTCTTTAGGAAGAGATAAAGTTTGGTGACTTCATGATCATGTTGACCCTCTAACCAATTTTTTCATTCAAATATTTTAAGAGTTTAGGTTAATTGATGTCATTCCTATCAAAAAATTTCCTATGGGGAGGGATAAGAGAGTAGGTGGTGACAAGATTACAAAAAGATTAGATAGATTTTTAATAATGGAAAACATATTTTTTAAACAAATCAAAATTAGACAATGGGTGGGAACTAGGGGAGACTTTAATCACTTCCCTATTTTTTTGGATCTAAGCTTAGGGGGTAAAATCCCCCTAGTCATTTTAAATTTAATTTTGATTGGTTAAAGGATGAGTATTTTGTTTCGACTATTAAAGACACCTGGGTTCCACTTAATGAGGCTACACATTCATCTATTGTATTAAAATTTGTAGATAACTTAAATTAGATTAATAAATTGGCTTATTTTTGGGATTTTAAGAAAAGGAAAAGGAATGAGAAAGAGTTAAGAGATGTCAAACTCCTATTATAAAATCTAAATCATTAATATCTTTCAATTTTTATTTATCAAGTGGATAAAGATGTGGTTTATCAATTGAAACTGGAGGCTTAAGATTAGAGCTATATGGTTAGATTATGGGGATGAAAACACAAAAAAATTCCACTAGTAAGTGAATCATAGGAAAAATTTCAACACTATCTAGTGGTCGAAAGATAGGGAGGGTGTTGAGGTCTCCAACTTTGATGACATTGGTAAATTAGGTATAAATCAATTTAGGGAAATATATAAGGAGGAGAGTTAGGTAAGTATTACTGAGGTGGTAAAAATGACTTCTTTATTTCCTATATTTGTGAATGATAGGGATAATGAGAGTCTTATGAAAGAAGTTTTGAAGGAGGAGCTTTAGGATGTTCTTCATATCTTTCATCAGGATAAAATCCTAAGACTAGATGGTTTACTAGTGGAATTAATTATTAGTTTCTATGATCTAATAGAAGAATATTTACTCAAAGGTATCAAGAAATCTAGAAGACAAGGTAGAATACTTTCTACCTATAATTATACTTCTGATCCCAAAATTGGCTAGTTGAATACTTTTAAGGAGTACAGACCTATTTCTCTATGTAACCACATCTACAAAATTATTGCTATTAGGATGAAGACCTTATTATCAGACACTATATCCCATGAATAATTTGGTTTTTTATCTAGTTAATAGATACATGAATCTATTGGGGAGGCATAATAGGAATTACACACTATCAGATATAATAGAATGCCTATTATGATAGTTAAAATTGATCTTTCCAAGGCATATGATAGAGTCAGCTAGTTGTATCTTCAGCTCATGATATTGCATCTAGGTTTTTGTGTTCAATTTGTCAACTAAGTGATGAATTGTTTAACAAATATTTCCTTATCCATTTTTATTAATGGGGATGCTATTAATTTTTTATACCTAGGGGAGGATTGAGGTAGGGATGCCCTTTGTCCCCTTTGCTCTTTCTACCTATGGTAGAAGGTTTGAGTTAGGTTATTTTAGATGCTAAAAGTACTAGTAGTTTTAAGGGAATTAGGATGGGTGACTCTTTATATTTGACTCGCTTATTATTTTTGGATGATATTTTGTTACTTTTTGATAGTTCATGATGGGATGCTTGTAATTTAAAGTAAATTTTGGATTTACATTACTTGGCTACTGGTATGAAGATTAACTTTGACAAGTCTACTATTTTTTTATGGTATCAGTGAGTTGGATATGGATTTCTTTTAATGATTATGGATAGAAGGATTGGCATTGATTGATTTCCAAATTTTAAAAATGACTATCAGCATGGTGTTTCAGGTGGATATCTAGAGGTGGTAGAATTACTTTGGTAAAAAATATTTTGGAAGCTATTTATGGTGTACTAGATGTTTATGGTTTTTATTCCTAAAAGGATTTTAGAGAAGCTTAGAAAAATTAGCTTTACATTATTATGGTCTAGTAGTAAGGATAATAAGGGTATACACCTTATAAAATGGGAAAGTATTCATGTACCTAAGGAATTTGAGGGTTAGGGTCTCAAAAATCCACACTTGTTTGCAAAAGCATTGGTATCAAAAAATGTATGAGGAATCATTACTGGTATAGGTTTATGGTGTGAGGTTATCTTACAAAAATATATTAAACATGCTACTTTGGATGCATGGATACATAACCTTTAAAAAACCTATAAGAATGCCTCTATTATTTAGAAGGATATTATTTCTACTTTTCAAATTGTTGGAAGGTAGCTAGTGTGGAAAGTGGGAGATGGAGGGAAAGTCAAAGTGGGAGAAGATCCTTGGGTAGGATTTTATGAATTCTACATAATTCCAAAAAATCTTATTGAGAAACTAAGAGCATATGGAATTTTCTATCTTTCACAAGTTAGTGACCAAAATCATCCAACTTTGTGGAGTCAAGAATGGAAATCGATTGAAATTTTGGGATTGGAAGATGAGGGGAAAGTAACTTGGGAAGGTTATATAATAATTTTAAAAATTATTCATATCAAATTAAAAAATGTATTTGATGAGTTAATTTGGTTGAAAAACCAAAATAATGGTATATATACATCAAATTTGGGGTATAAATCCATTTGTAATGTTGATAGGGACATTGTACATAAATGATGGTGGAAATTTTTGTGGAAGCTAAAGTATCCACTCAAGGTACATATTTATTTTGATTGGTTCTCAATAATAATATTTTTACTTGGGACAATTTACAAAAAAAAGGACACTATGGTCCAAGTAGATGTCCTTTATGTAAATCTTGTGAAGAATTTTTTTGGAATATTCCTCTCATGTGAATATATTGTCCATGTCTAGAGAGAGTTTAGACTAATAGATAGTAAGAGAATTGTTTAGAGTGGTAATACTATTGATGAAGCGCTCTATAGTTGGTTGAAGCCTTAGGAATATAAAGAAAATAAAGCTATTCCAATTCTAGTTCTTTGGGGAGTTTGGCTTTCTAGGAATGCCTGTATCTTTAATGATAGGCACATTTTACCTTATCAATTAGCTTCTCAATGTATAAATATCATAAAAAACTATACTCAATAGAAGAAAACTAAAGCTTCAAGGCAAATAGTTGAGGAGGTCATTGACAAATCTACGGTCTAGCTATATTTTGATGGGGTGACACAAGGTTATCCTTAGATTTGTGATGATAGAGGCATCATTTATTTCTCTAAAGAACATACATTAAATTTTAGATTAGGATTAGGCTAGGTACAAAAAAAATTGAAAAAAATATGGCTCTAAAAATGTCTCTAATTTTAGCTACTAAAAGGGGCATTACTCACCTCCAGGTGTTTAGTGATTCACAATTCATGATAAATTGTGTGAATGGTGTCTATCTAATATAAAATCTCCATCTTCAAGCCATTTTATAAGAGATACTCTCTATCAAATCCTTCTTCTCTAATGTGACTTTCCATCACATTTATAAAGAGAGAAACTAGACTATAGATACACTATCAAAAGGTGAACTACTATTAAACCTAGGTTGATGGTTGGTATCAGATCTACATGAGGAACACATGGTGGAAATTGAACATACTAAAATATACTAAATTTCTAAACTTTTGGTTCTTATTTTTCTATTATTTTTTTAGTTTTCTACCATTGAGCTTCTAATCGACTATGTTTTTGGAAATTTTGACCTATATGTGGTTTTTTTCCCCCTTTGGGTGATGTTTGGGTTCGAATGAGTGGGTTTTGTTTTTTATTTATGAATTTTACTATTTATTCAGTGGGTTAACTTTTATGAAATGATTCTATTAGGATTTATAAGATGTGATCTCACTTTTCATTAAGGAATTACGATACATTTTTCTCTAGAAAAAAGAAGTGAGTTGAGTGTGCCTTTATAAAGATTCAAAAAGGACAACCACACACTAGGAATCTTCAAAACATGAAGGATAACCTAAAATAGGGTTTAATTTAAAATTAAAACTATTACCATTTCTAATAATAATAATTAATCAATGCTTGATAAGGAGATTAATGTTTACCACTATTATCTCTATTGGGTGATATTGTTCCCTAGGGAAAAGTGATGGAATTTGGGTCTAGGATAAGGCATTCATATCTATAGTGATGTTTTTAAAAATTACAACAATTATATATGCAAAAGATGGTGGTAGTAAGATAAAATAGGTCCTCTCTTATTCTTAATAGATGGTGAAGTATAAAAATAGGTACTAATTAAGTTCACAAGTTAATTAAAAA
This sequence comes from Torreya grandis, assembly GCA_037957365.1. Classification (NCBI taxonomy): domain Eukaryota; kingdom Viridiplantae; phylum Streptophyta; class Pinopsida; order Cupressales; family Taxaceae; genus Torreya; species Torreya grandis. The sequence goes on from JARHVA010003863.1 coordinate 1,411,458, forward strand.
TAAAAATAGGTAAAATAGGTATGATCAAGTATTAAAAACTAGATTTATATTACTGCATACCTCCATCCCACCATTTAGTCTATAAATAAAATTATTATATTAAAGGAAAATTATAGATTATTATGTAAACACACTTTGTCTTTGAGATGACACTTCAATCATGTAAGGCACTGTACGCTTTGGCAAACCTTGAGAAAAACATGAAGTAGTTACTTTGTTCCTTTGAAAAATAAAATTTTAAAATCTTAAATTTTGAAATTTTGAAAATTTTCTTGAACTTTGATAATTTGAAAATTAAAATGATCTTTGATAAATTTGAAGATTGCTTGAAATTCTAAAATTTAAATGAGAGTATGGAAGGAATATACATATATGTGTAAAATCAATGTTTCTCTTTTTGAATTTGTTTGATGAAGATTATTCTTATAGGTATTGGATAATTAGTGCCTCTCATGAAGCACTTTGGGGAAGATGGTTCCTTAGCTAAATCGTTGAAGAAGATTGGGGGTTATTAAACCCTAACTTAAATTTACATTTTTAGAATATAATTAACACCCATTAAGGGATGTTAAAACATCAATTTACCTCTGGGGGTCTTTTTAACACAATTATGTAAGATAATTTAAAATCCAAATGGATTCACACACATAATTCTAGAGCGTAAAATGAAATCCAAGTCATACACTATGCACCTAAACTGAATCAACCACTATAGCTAGCTTGTATATTCAATTATAAATTTTTTATTTATATTCATTATCTCAAGAGAATGGATTATACTCATGCTCCTACCATGTCTAAAATTAGAAAAATATAATGAAAAATGTAGCATGAAATTTTATCATGCCCCCATTGTAATTTTAGAATTTGAAATTGTATGTAGATGATCATTGTAACTTATGTTTGAAACTATGTTTTTTATATTTTAAATTTAAATAGGAGTGTAAATGTATGGTATATACCCCCATAATATGTATCAATAACTATATTTTGAAAACATTTATAACTTTTAAAAATATACTTAAAACTATGTTTCTCCTTGAAAAAAGTTTGTATCATGTGTGAGAAGCCCACTAAAATGCACCCATTTTGAGGTTATGGCATTAATCCTAAAAATACATTTATCTCAAAATAAAATTTAACATGAAATATGTGAGTAAAAATGTCATCATTAAAAATGTTAGCATATAAAAAAAGTTTGTTAGCATAGTAAGGTTTGAATTTTTCATATGATGCAAGAGGAAAATCCTACATAATATATCATTGAAGATCATATAACTATAAATATAATTCATATGTTATGTTAGGAGTGAATGATATGGACCATAAAACTTATCAAACTCCATCAAGCTCAACAAACACACACATAATAAACACAATGTTGAATAAAAGGCTAAAGGCCACATACATGGGACATGCTCAAATTTATCAATGTATGAAATTCCACTCATGATATACATGAAAAATGTCACAAATAAGGGACATGTTTAAATTTCACACACAGACAAAGATAAAAACAAAGGATATGTTCAAATGTCACACACAACACATAAGATCTCATAGAGATGAACCAATCAAGTTTTTGAACACAAGGGATAAGGGAAAACATAATAAATAAACATATGATATATTATGCGTATGTAAGCAACATCAATGAAACATAGGATTATAAAAGATAATATAAATTATGCATATGTAATGTGATCATATCCTAGCAAGTAACATATTCATGTACACTATGTAAGATAAAAATGCTTAGAAATACATTTGTAAAAAAGATGAAATATCAATAGTATAGGGGATTATATAATGACAACACCTATATAATGTCACCTATGTATAATATGGTCCTATATTAGCAAGGCCAATGGGTAGAGGAAATTCAAATATCTTAGTCTTTATAAAATTTTGTATGTCATTCACAAAACTCATGAATACTGATGAAATGCATGTGTGATATGGAAAGTATATGGTATATACTAATAATGAGATACATAACATACTATAAATATGTAAAATAAATTTCCAATCATGGCCATGTCTTGATTTTTGATTTTGTAAAATATTTTAATGTTTTTACATTTTTTATTTTTTTTGTATTTTACAATATTAAAACCAACAACACTAAAAAATGAAATGAAGTAAGGTGTCAAAAATATAAGGGACATGGATATAAATAGTTCAAACTAAGTGTCAATGATAGGTATGCACTATAATAGGTTTTTATGAAAACATTTTTTTGGCAGCACAATAATTGATGGTGGGGGGGGGAGGTTAATCAATGTCTTAAAAATGTTCATTTAATTCCACTTAAGCATACATGAACCATTCATACAAACATGAAAATATATCAAAGCATATATAACCACATAATATCATGAAACAACATAACACATTACATATGTAGGAAACCCTCAAGGGGAATAAAACCCACTGATATCTATAAATGGACTACAATTATATAAGATAAAAACCAATCTTTAGTGAAGCACCAATTCCACATGGTGTACCAACCCCAACTAGTCAAGCACCCATTCAACATGAATTTATCAAGGAGGAACAAATGTATGACCTTAAGGTCATCTTCATTCACTTGGTACATTATAACTCAATGACCAACATTTGTCTTACTCACCCTTTAGGTTAGATGGAGACCTACTTCATTTGGTATGCTCTCTTGATGCTGAGACTTGATCTTCTTGGATCCATATGGCCTTATACAAGCATAAAAAACTAATAAAAAAATTGTATAATGACTTATTATAACCTTTTCCATGTTTTTTTATATTTTCATCCTTTGTTCATACCATGAATCCCTCTTTAGGATAGACTACCCTAATTGACCTTACACCTCAAAAACTATCTTATAATAATGAAGTTTAATCACTACTTTAGTAGCTCTCTCATGAAAAATATAATATATATTAATATAATAAATTACATTATGAACATAACCAACTATGAATAACTTTAGTCAAAAAATAATGGCTCAAGAATAACTCTACAACTTACTCAGAATTGCTAGAATACTTAAAAACATAGTCATAAGGAATTAGACTTCAGCCACCTATGTAGACACTTTTATTGATTATTAATGCATGAAAATGATCCTCTGAAATATTAATATCCTCCTAAAATTAAAAATTGACAAGGTCTCATGGGAATTATTATTCTTATAGAATAATTTCTTGACTTACAGTCTCACAGTCCAATCATGAACAAACAACCCATTTTGTGAACACATTTTATTCACTTACACTAACCTAAAAAGTCATAAAAAACATGATCATGACTTAAAATTAATTAATAAAAACTCAATGTAATTTTTTCCATTAATCTTACTCTCAAATCCAAATTTTCATCACTTCTAACTTGCTTACAATGAACTACCAAGACTGTAAAAAAACATAGTCATGAAACATTGACCTTCAAAACCTATATGAGAACTTTAAAATCCTTATAATACATGAAAATAATTATATAAAATTTACAAACCATCTTCAAATATAAAATAAGTATGGTCTAATGTCAAATATTGGTCTTACATACCAATCTTTTGACTTCTTCCCTCATAGTCACACCAAAACTAGATAAGCCATTTTGACTTTAACTTTTCAACCACTTTCACTAACTATAAACCTTATATAAAGAATGGGTAGGAAATTAAAGTCCCAAAAAATCACCACCATGCACTCCAATTCATCATTATTATTGACTAAATTTGACCCCAAGTCAAATTTTGGTTAACCCCTACTATTTTGAACTTTTAGAGAAAGTTCAATATGTCATATGGAGTCATCTAGTGTCCTACATGTCACACTCACCCTTTCCCTAGTATGTACTAAAACCCATCCTTGTACTGGCTTAGTCAACCAAAGTCAATTATTTCTCAAACCTATTCAAACTTATTAAAAAGTGCCAAATTATATTGAAAATGTCCTAAAATGGCCTTCGAATTGTTTTAAGGTGTCTTCAAGTCATAAATTGGCCATTTGTTAGGTTTCATGTGGTAAAAGGGTAATTTGGCCATTTTTTCTAGCTCATTAATTAACTTTTATGTATGGTGGAGGTTAAAAAATATGTCATAAAGGAGGATATAAATTTGGATATAGTCAAATCATGTAATAATCAGTTAGGGGATAGTTATAAGTCTATGATGATCATGAAATGGTAGTTTTTCCTCAAAAATAGGAATTTTGGGTACTTGTATGGATTTATCAAGTCCACCATAAATTTAAAATGTGGTGGAGTGACTCTTGACCTCCACACAAGTCATTTAAATGTTTGTATTACAATTATAATGTAATAAAGTTCATCTATAACTTGTTTTCCTCCATTTTCCATTAATAAGTTAAGGAAGGGCAAGTTCAAGCACTCACTATGCGAGCTATAGGTAGAATTGGAAAGAGTGATTCTAGGGGTGTATTTTAATTTGAGTGAAATTAATTTTCATAACAATAATTTGAAATTGTGTGCCCCCTTTATGAACAATCGTTTACACTCTAAGAAGCTTTTTATGGAATTGCATTTAAGAGGGGTGTAAGTTTGCATCTATTTCTTGAATTTAGGAATATATGGAACTATGTGAATATAATGGAGTATTTTTAGGTTGGAATAAGGTCATCTCCATTGTTTTTAAATCATTCAGCACTTCTCTTTCAATGCCTTTAAGTGAGAATTCCAAATTGTGCTTGTTTCTTAAAGTTTGCATTCATGGGCATGTAACCTGAGTTTTGTAATGTAAAGATGGTTACATGGAATGATCAACGTGAGTTTATATATGTTTTCAATATATTTCATTTAATTCAATTATGATAGATCAGTCAACTTCTTCAATCCAAATTGCCTAATTCTCTTGTTCATTGCCTTGTTTATAAAATGTGCTCACAACTGCCTTCTACAGGAGTTCAAGAAGTTATACAAAGGTGTGAGTCATGTAAAACAATATGGAATACATTTTTGAGGATTTATAATACTAAAATGGTCTTATATTTCATGTAATTAAGGTAATAATTCTATTCCAAATGGAATTTTCCTTCAAAAGGAATGATTGACTATATTGCACTTACAATCCCTAAATCACCAAAATGGAGCTCCTAGGTTTGTTTGAAGATTTCATATTATGAGATCATGTTGGTTTTGAATTATTATAGTTATTTTTTATAATATACCTATCCAAAAATAATACCCATTCCAAATTTTAAGGCCAAAGGAAGAGTGGAGATGGATTTTGAACAAGCTTAAAAATAGCCAAAAACCACTGAATTTGAATAGTGATATCTATAAGAAGGTAATGAAAAGGTGACTTGTACTCCATGTTGATGGTTTTAGCTTATTACATCCAATTTAAACCATATAAAATATTCCAAAGGAATATCCTATGCTAATATGATAAATAAAAAGGTGAATTTGATGTTTGAACCCATAAACACCCTCCCTTATCTGTACAATAGGCCAAGAAAGTAAGCATTTAAAGCCAACACCTTAGATAGTGGCCTAATTTGAACTATACATGGTGCTTTTAAGGCTATAAAGTGATATTTTTTGTTAAAATAAGGTTTTTTTTCCTAAATTCAATCCAATAGTTCCTACCACATCAAAACCAAGTGTTAAAAACCCTAAACACACCTCCAGGCTTAAAAAGGGGAATGAATCTTTCTTTCCCTCAAGTTATATTCTAACCTTTCTCATCATGATACAAAGGTTATAATGGTTTAATTATTTTTATAAACATATAATCAAGGTTAAAGTAGGTTATCTCACCAAACTTGACTCACTTTGATCACCTTCTATTCATATAATGTCAAAATGTCAACTTATAGTAGGGTAGGTTGACAATGAGATATAAATGTGTATTGGATGGTGTCTCAAAACTTCCAAGAAGAAGATAAACATAAAAGAGTGATTTTTTTAACTTTATTTTAGGTTAATGATTGCATATGACCCTACTAAGGAATTGAAACAAGCTCACAATAGGATCCACACAAATAAAACATAGTTGACTGTGTTATCTCAATCAATAGATAGTGAGCTAAAGGTGATC